>CANNZV010001130.1:180399-222920 GCA_947561585.1 Caprella mutica | reverse complement strand
ATTCAGATTCATCAAACTATAGAGGTGCGATATAAAACGGTCAACCTCTATAGCTATAAATCTAATCCTATAAATTTTCTTCAAATTCCACTTTTATATATTTCTTTTTTATTTTGATTCTTCTAACTATAGAGGCGCGATAGAAAACGGTCAACCTTTACAGCTATAAATCTTTTTCTTGAAATTTCATTTTATTATTTTGATTCTTCTATCTATAGAGGCGCGATAGAAAACGGTCAACCTCTATATCTATATATTTCTTCAAATTTCTTTTTCTATATTTCTTTACTTTTATTCTATTTTTTATTTCGAATATACCCATGTTCACACATCTATTTTCAGTTTATTTTATAATGTTTCAAAATTCCTGTTGACTCTTCAAACTATAGATGTATTATAAATCAGTTACGGCATTTATTAACAATGGGTATCAATGCAGGTGTTACATCATATACTCTATTAATTGAATTTTGATGATGCAGTGTATAGAATGATTCTAATCTTCTACGGTGCCAAACATTTTGATTTTGATGTAAAACTTTGGCGTCTGTGAAATTGAAAGTGTGTCCAGTGTCTCGTGAGTGTAGATAAACCAAACTATTTTCTTTTCCTATTCTAACATCTTTTTTATGTTAATTAATTCTTGTGTGTAAGTTTCTTCCTGTTTCTCCTATATATTCACTAGTGCATTCATTACAATCTATTTTATATACTACATTGCATTTATCTATACCTTTTACTATGTCTTTTGGTTTTACTAGGAAATTCTTGATAGTGCTCGTTGATTTATTACCTAAATATAAGTTGAAGGGTGCTAATATTCTCTGTAATCTTTCACTTGTCCCTGAAACGTATGGTGCAGCTATGAATTTTCTCTCTGTGTCATCAATCGTGTTAGTATCATTTCTATTACTATTTATTGTACGGAATTTGTGAATTTCGTTATTTATCATTTTCTTTGGGTATCCATTGTTAGTTAATTGTTCTTTAATTAGTATCAGTTCTTCCTCTGGATGTTCTTCACTGCAAATTTTGAAAGTTCTACTTACCTGTGATCTAATCGTGCTTCTCTTGTGCGCAATATGAGAAGAGCTATTGTAATTTAAAAGTCTACCAGTATTACTAGGATTCCTATAAATTTTGAATTTCAAAGTACCATCTAGGTGTCTTATTACTTTTAGATCTAAATATGGTAAAGTTTGATTTCTTTCGCTTTCCAGAGTGAATTGTATGTTCGGGTTTACAGCATTAATAAAATTAAGTCATTGATCTTGACTATTTTCAGGGATAATTGCTATTACGTCATCTACATAACGCTTCCATAAATTTATGATAAAAGAAGAATTGTCTATTATGTTTTTTTCTATTTTTTGCATTACTATTTCTGCGATTACAACCGAAATTGGTGATCCCATTGGTGTACCTATAATTTGTTTGTACAGTTTTTCATCATACTGGAAAAATGTAGATTCCAGGCAAATTTTGGTTAAATTTAGTATGTCTTCTTGTTCTAAAGACGTATTGAGGGAAGCGTAATCTGTTTCTAAAGCTTCTCTCACCGCTTCTATGGCAAAATCAATGGGGATACTCGTGAAAAGTGCTTTTACATCAAACGAGACAAGCATGCAATTTGGTGGTACTGTTAAATCTTTCAGAATATCTTTAATTTGATAACTGTTCTTAAGTTTTTGTGGTGCTAGATCTGTTAAGGGCATCAAGATATTTGAGAGGAATTTTGCTAATGCATACGTTGGACTATCGTTGAAAGCTACAATCGGCCTAATTGGTAAATTTTCTTTGTGGGTCTTGATGGTCAGGTCGAAGTTTTCCACCTTTCTCCTGATGATGAATAGAAATCTTTCTATTCGAAAGCTTGAAACCTGATAAAACCTTCAACGTTGAGTTTAAATAACCTGATAATAATAAAGATGTAAGTACTTCTGAATCTAGACTCCTACTTCCCTTAAATAGAAATCAATAAACTTTTTTCATTTTTCTGACATTCTATTTTTTGGTAAAGTTTGAAATCAAATAAGCGAGAGTTGCTAATTCGTAGAGGGCAAACTTGAAGTTTCTAAGATGGCAACCATGAAATTCGTGACGATAATCGTATGAATGCCGTTCGTGTCGACTCAGTTCAGATAAACAACGTTATTTGCAATGGATTTTATATTGTTCTAAATACCGTTTATGGTTTCATTCCTTTAAACTTCAAGTAAACAATATCCATTATTTCAATAATATTAATCTACTCTTCAATAATAATTCTGAACTTGGATAATTTGAGCTCATTGAAACCGTAGTAATATATTTCTATATTACAATAAATATTATTTCATTGTTTCAGAATGAATACTTAGCCTTTTAGAATAAATACTACCAACAAAAAGTATAATCTATGGATAAATTTTAATAGGTTGAGTAAGCAAGTAACATAGGAGATAGACTAATTCTTTTAAAACAAATGCTATTTATACAAAGTGGCGCAAAAAAAAAAGAAGAAAACCCATTTTCAAACTAGTTTATTTTACAAATTATAAAAGCTAGAAATTTTCTAAAAACACAGTTTTATTTGATTACTTTTTTTGCATCTAGCTTGATAATCTGTTAAGAGCTACAACAGAAATTAAACATTCTGCAGCGAATTAAAAAAGGTACCTAAAAATGGCTTGCGTAAGCAAGATATATATGAAAAAAAATTCATAAGAGGTATACTTCATTTTATATGGATGTAAAAACATTAAATTCTACTATTTTTTGTAACCAATTAATTACCATTTGAATTTTTTTTTTTTCGAAGGTAAAATTGATATCCTTATAAAATCATCTCGCTATTAATTTTGTATCCTATTCGAGACCCTCAAAATGCAGCTTTTAAAAGAACAGAGTTTTTGTTGTGACAATTTTTTTTAAACAATGTAAGTTTTACGCAGGTTCAACCTCATTTTGATCATTGCTTTCCGGAAAGATTTCCACCAACTGTAAAACCACATTGTCAGATGTTAATAAGTTCAAAACTGAAGAAACCACTTTAAATTTGAACAAAAAGTGATCATGTCCCAGGAAAAAAGAATGAACACATGAAAACATTAATCTTTTTCATGAACAGCAAATTGAGAATACAAAAATATAATAAATCATATGGTAATAAGAATTAGATATCATTTAAGGCACATTTCACTAAATTGTTAAACACGATTTTAGATATTATCCTTTAAAGATGCATGTAAGGCTCGAACTCTTAGAACTGATTTACCGCACCGTCTAAATTTTGCGGAATGGTTTCTGCAAAAAAATGCACATTTTGTAAAAGATATCGTGATTGGTGAAGAAGATGTATTTCCACGAATGAAAGAGTCAATAACCAAATCGTTAATTGAATGAAAAATTCTAGGATTAAATTTTTACTACTATCATATGAAAATAAATTATTCCTATTATGAATTTTTTTTGCGTATTTCGTGCTCGCGCAAGCCATTTTTAGGTACCTTTTTTCAATTCGCTGCAGGATGTTCAATTTCGCTGCAAAAAAAGTGAACAAATAAAACTGTGTTTATAGAAAATTCCTAGCTTTGATAGTTTTTAAAATCAACTAATTTGAATATTGGTTTCCTTTTTTTTTCCCTGTATACTAATTGAAGTGATTAAAAAACATAACTGTAGTATCAAAATATAAAATTTGGCGATTTATATTTGGATAACAATATTTTCGTCGAAATTAGTATATGCAGTGTTTTTATTCTCGTTCTCCAAACTGTATCCTTGAATTATAATGTATTAATAAGACAATTGTATTTTATGTAAGTTGGTACATATGTGATATACTGCTCATACTTGTAATTTATCATTTAATAATACTTTAATAAAAGACTATATGAACTTACCGGAGATGGTTATTGCGTCCACGATTTGACCATATAAACAATTTTCATTCAAAAGTAATACACCGTCTCCACAAGACACATTGTAACTTAGGATAAATTATATATTACTACCTTTATTTAGGATCCTTTTCTTTCTCGGTTTCGAATTAAATATTTTGTACATTCAAATCTCCGCACCAAATCAACTATTTCTTTTCTTTGCTATCATTATTCAAGAATTCTCCTCAATTTAATGAAGCCAAAAAGAAGCAAAAGTTTTCTGATTTCTAGTCATTTCTTTTAATAGTTAAAGAGTTAAAAGTTTCCAAGCAAATGGAAGATAAGGTTGACTGTAACAAAGTTTCTGTCTAATCTTGGAAAGAGGCCAGACTGCTCCACGATGAATATTTTCTGGTGCTTCTTAGGAAATTACTTCAGTTATAAATGTGCATACAATTAAAGTTTTATACGAGGGAGACTTCATGAGCTTTCTGTTTTCATTGGTTGAATTTCATTATTGATAATACAATATATTTTCAATAAAATGAATAAATTTGGGATGAAATGGTAGTGGAGGTTCCTCATTTATATTGTTTGTTGCTAATTGCTCATGGTGAGTAAGACATATGTTAGTTTAGAAGCTAAATACACACATCCCATTAAGATGGTTGCTAAATACACACATCCCAAATCCGCCCAAATGAATAATCAGGCAGTTATCTTCCATACATTATTGCAATCATAAAATATAACAGAAATAGAAGTTTGTTATCTGAATCCTGCCATTGGATCCCCGGTCATTTTATTTTGTGGCCATTCAATTGATCACTGGCCAAAAGTTCCCTGGTCATTTGATCCCCTATCATTTGGTCCATTCCCAGTCATATTTTTGGTTTACTTATATACCTAGCATGCAATAATTTTAAACAATCTTCATTTTCATATAGTGTTGGTATATACTATTTAAATAATAAATTATAAATGTGAAACTAATAACAACTACTATTTATTTAATTGATAACCGCAAAAAAAATATTTACTATGTACAAATAATTTATAGTTACATCTATAGTTAGAAAACATCTTGCAGGTGATGGGAAATATTAAAAAAGCCGTTGACTGGTTCATTAGCAAGCTTAGTGAATATAACTAACTTTCATTTAAGGGGACCGTCCCCGAAGAAATCTCAAAATTTTATCTTTTTTTTTATAACCTTCTAATAGTGTGTGCAAAATATCAGAGGTCTCGTATAACTCTAACCCCCCTGGGGAGAGGGAGAAAGGGAAAAGTGAGCCGGGGGGGGGGGGGGGTAGGGAGTCAATATGTACTCTAAGAACCAATGAATGCAAAGAAAGATTCCTCAGTTACCCCCAAATCTTTGCATCGGATCATCAAACTTTGAAAGGAAATTCATACTAATTCAGAGATCAACAAATCTTGTAATTCAAAACCCTATGGTTTTTACAATTTTGAAGCTAGAGCATTGCGGTTTTTTTGCATTCGATTTTCCCCGGAATTCTCTACAAACTCTGAAAGAGTTTTTTTCAATTTTTGAATTATTTTTCAAAATATTGAATTTTGAAATTTATATTTTTTCAATTTTTTTTTTTCACCAAAAATTTCAATAATTCGAAAACCAATTTGAAAAATCGAAAAAAACGCTTCCACAGTTTGTAGATATTTTTCAATTCCTGATTTTATACTCATTGGTTTTTCTTTCTCTCGATAATCTCGATAGTAATTACACAGTAAGTACAATCACTTTTTCAGTCAAAAAACGAACTGAAACGACTGAATTTCTTACCAATGTTCAGTTGCGTTGAGAACAAATAACAAAAAATAAGCTGCTAGCTTAGAAAAATTATTATACTTCATTCACAGTTGTTTGCTGAAATATAATTACTAAAATATCTACATTACCTATTCATATCTAGTTATATAATAGTTCATTGCAAATTTTAATTACGAACATTTTAATCTCGTACATTCAACAGAATACAATAGCAACACAGCAACAGAAAATAATTCAAATTATTTTAATATTACATTGAAAATTTACTTCTTTCTCCCAAACATTTTAATACAATTCACTGCAACACATTTTTCCATTGTAACAGTCTGAGTAAATTAATTGGCAAGATCAATTATCAAAATGAGGATAAAATACGTTAATTCATCATCATTAGGGCGCGTGTTTAACGCTCGGTTTGCATCATTTCACCTCAAATTTAAAGCCTCAGTTATTTCCCTAACTATCCTTTCTAATGAATGGGTTAATTTAATTATTTGGTGGAAAACTCAGAAAGGTGTTTGGAGACCTGCTGGAATTAACAAAAACTTTATTTAATTAGGATAAGACTTTGAACTCTTTTGAAACATTCTGTTTAATTTTATGCCGAGTAGTTCACTGGAGAAAAGGACGAAGCGTCTGTAAATGTCCTAGAATATTACTCTAGTGAGATTACACGCTGAATCAATCGCTAGTATAGAGTTCTAGATCATCGATATACACGACTCATTTTTAAAAAGATGTATCCAATAGTAAAGTATTTTTTGTTTAAAACAACATAAAAAATAAATATACAAAACAATAAATTCAAATTATTTAGAAGAATATTATTAAACAATAATTATAATGAAGGTTCATCATTATATCCATTATGAAATAATCTTTCTTCTGCGGAAATGCTGCTATAAATAATCTAGACAGGTGAAGAATGATAAAAAATTCCCTTTTCCCTTAAGCAATATCTTGATTCACATTAGAATCAACCCCATCATCACTGATGTACAAACATATACTGTTACGTAAAATTAATCTGTTCTACGTAGAAAAAAAATTCGGGTGGGCGATTCGAGTTCGACTTTATGACAATTGCTTAGATTGCATTTTCAATTCCAATTATCTTTATTTTAAATATGTTTTACTATATGAGGTGATTTTCTTCAGTTACCAAATTATTCTGTATATTATTTCATAACACTTTTATTACATCTTAAGGGATTAAAGCACGCAGTCCTTTTCCTAACGAAGAAAAATAATTCTTCCAGAATATCGAAACAAGCATCAAAATGATAAATAGATTCTTCAACCGTTCACTCGCAATTGTAAAACTTTATCTTTTTCAAAAGCGTGTGTGCTGAATTCTAAGTTTTTGTTTATGACATTATAAAAACATAGAAGAGGAGGTGCACTGGGAAGAACAATTGTTTTATGGGGACAATCTCCCTAAAATAAAGATAAAATAACTAATTAATGTACAAATTTGAAAATTTCAGAGTTAATGCAACTACTCAAATGGAGAATTTCTTTATTAAGGATTTTTTTTCGCCTTCGCCCTCTACAGTCTTCATCCTCCACCGCCAAAGAAAAAGCAAGTAGGGAGGTACTTTCAAAAGGCATCAACTCATACAATTTACGAACAAGATAGATGGAGTTGTCTTCATCTTGTTCAGAATTTAGTTATCTGAAAATTTTCAGAGTAATTTTTTTCTATTTCGTCTAAGAAAAATTGTAAAAGAGTTTTCTTTAATTAGTTTTCAAAAACATTGATTTTCTTTCATATATCTCATTATACCTCCTCACTCATTTAGAAATTTGAAAAACCACCTGTTACTTTGTGAGCAATTTATTTATAAAGAAAATGAAACAAACCCCATCCCATGTCTCTAGCTCATAAACTGTAGGAGTTGATGCCTTTAGAATTCGAAAAAATGTACTTTTCAGGAGAGCCATTTTACTGAAATTTTCGGAGAAAAAATTGTCTAACTGGAATAATTCTGGTTCCATAAATTAGTGTCGAAACTCTTGTTCGGGTATTGTGTCCTCTTTTTGATGTATCTAGTCAACTAATCATTTGATGCAAGATCAAAATAAATCCTCAATACCTGTGCTGACAGGTCTTTTTGACAGACCTGACAGGTATAATTTACAAGATTGTCTATCTGTTTATAAAACACATCTAGATTGTTTTCATCCCTAATATTTCCGAGAAACATCTTTTTATTCAGATTTGATGGAGACGGCATTAAAGTATACAGTATTTTCTATATAAACTATACCTAAATAAGCAAACTTATAAGAAGAATTACATTCATAGAGTCTTCAGATAGGTTACTGCAACTTCAAATGGAATTATTCAATCCAGACGGTCACAAATGTGTTAAAACTTTTTAAAATGAAAATAAATTTACGAATAAATTCTTTTTCCGAATGTGTATATAAACTTTCCATTTCGTCATAATCTAGTAATAATTATTCAGAATAATATTATTTGAAGCAGATAATGAAATGAAATTTTGTAGCTCTCATAATCATGTTATTTATGTATTTCTTCCCGCTGATTGACAAATCTAAACTTTTAAATATAATTCATAACTCCTGCACAGCAAGTTTCATCACTCCCTGACATTTTTTAGTGGTAATTAAAAGATTTAAAACGAAATGGAGCCCAACAGATAAAACTTGGTTCGACCGTTTTCAATAAAATGTCCTCAGTGTCAAAATAACGAAATTATCGAATTTGCAAACGAAAAACTTATAGCAAATTAACCTTGTGACAAATAAAATGAGTAATTATAACCGGCGGTGACTTTTCTTTGTGGTGCTCCACAAAAGAATGCAAAATTCATGAAGAGTAGGGTTTATTGTAGTGTCGCTGGATGGTGGAAATTATTTATTCGAAAGAATCGATATGTTCAAGAAACAATTTGAAATTTCAGCTGCAAATCGAGAAATTTTGAAGATATTTGATTTTTTTTTGTGTGTTTTAATAATGTGTTCAATAATGGATTTGCTTCAAATAGCAAGAAAATTTGATAAATATATTTTATCCTTCATAAAATATTTAAACGTATATTTTATTTTTGGTAAATTTACAACAGATTTCATTGTAATTTCAGATAGAACCTTGCCAATACATAAGTTACAAAAATATTTCATTATAGTAATCATTATCAAATGTATTCAGTCACCAGTCAGGGTAGCATTACGCAAATAGAATCACTTCTTGTTTATCAAATATTGGTGCACTTTCACCTCTCAGACTATACTGCTACCTGAATATTGAAGAGGATTAGAAACTGCGGGGAAATTCTGCGGTTTTTGGAACACACTCCAAGAGGATGAGTTTGCTGAAACGGAATACACTATTAGTCTGCTGGCATCTTTTTAATACAATGTAGTGGTATTGATCTAGTAGGGGACAATATTAAGAACAAAACTGACGATACGAAATCAACAGTCATTGAAAATGATGAATAATTCAGAAAAGAAACTTCCATACTGATATTAAAAAAATACAATTTCACAACTCTTATTTTAGTGTTTTTATGACGTTCGAAATAGTAGTGTTCATCAATCCATTACTGCATCAGACTCATGTAATTAACATGTGTTATAATCATGCTTTCATGTAGAAATGTGAATTGAATCTCCAATATATTAACATTCATACAGTTTTATTATCTAATATTATTTCATTCATCAGATGACACATTAAAGAAGCCTCTGGTATAATTGCTGACTTCTCGAGAAGCCGCTTTCTTTTTTTATTCTATTGAGTTAACGAGATTCAGTAGTGGAAATCAAATCACATTTAACTTATATTATATTTGACGAGATAGTCGCGCATTTTCAATTATCATGAAATCGCCCAGCGCATTCTCTAGATCAGTGGTTCTTTAAGTATTTTTCTCGCACATCCCTTGCTTTTCTCAGGCACCCATAGAACATTGTAATCGTAATGCATTAAAAATAGATTGAAAAGCTACAATTTAAAAATACGTATTTGGTAACTATGATGTTAGAAAAGTTCAAATATACTTCATGTATATTCTGTAAGATAATAACAGCAAGTACTGAAATTTTACAGATATAGGTAACACATAAAACCGCAATTGCAGGCACCCCTATATACCCAAAGGGGTGCCGGGGTATTATGCCTGAGTGAGATCCATGCACATTTGAGATATTAGCATATGAGAGGCTGAGAGTATGTTGTGGGCGTGGCGTTATTGCTGCAGTATCAAGTGTGCCACAGTAGTGATAGAGTCTGAGTTGCCCTTAATTACGTCTGTATGAAAAAATCCGTGCTATAAATGATTTACACATTGTCACAATATAATGGATGTTTCATATTTTGACAGTGGTACATCTCTGCAGCCTGCTAATGACTAACCTTTTAAAAACTACTATCCGAATAGAAACGGAACATGTTTCACCTAACTGCAAAACAATACTTACTTTATGTAATTCCAATCCATTGTTTAAAGGTCCCTTCCATTCTATTTCTATTTTTCTACTAATTAAAACTAAAGTTACTGATTATAAACTTGCAAACCATTTCTAATATGGTTCTATATTTCTATTATTATTTGTATTTCTGTTATTATTTGTGATGTTACTTCTACCCTACGAATTTCAAGCCAAGAAAAAGAAATAGTGTCTTGTCCAACAAATTCAAATCAATAACAAAGGCTTACAAAACGGATAAATGTATCATCAATGGCTACCTATACAGTTACCTAAATACCATCATCCAGAAAGAAACAGTAAATACCTAAAATTGTACCTAATTACAATTAAATTTACGATATTACGTGATGCACTTCGCATCCATTTAGTATTCTTCTATTCAATCTAATTGAAAAGTCGGACAGTGACGGTTGAATGTGAATATTTCTTACATAATCAATTACGAAGCAAATCTTAGATCAATTTCTTTTCAGTTTACTGTGATATGGTATATAACCTAAGCTCTACAAATTTATACTATTTCTACCGAAAGTTTAGTTATGAATGACAAATATGGGACACCTACACTACTCGAAAAGTGGATGTTGACAGTATTTCGAAATTAAGCGTTATTTATAACTTTCGAATAGTAAATTTATCTATCATAATACATGATATTATGATTATCTGATTACTAAGACTTTTGTAAAGATAGCCGCTATTTGTATAGATTATATTTTTAGTATAATCTAGGTACCTATGTTAGCAGTTTTTAAATTCTTGATAGTTTCTAACATCGCTGAATTATTAGGTATACACTAAACCCTCCTAGAGGCCTAGTAGACAAACCTCATATTTGGCCAAGATATTTTTGAAACTGTACTGAAAAAAACCTCATACTGGACAAAACACTATTTTTGTCACCTGCAGTTATTATAGTGTAAATACTAAAAGGAGTAATAATGACAATATTATATTTAGGATAAATCTCTAATTTAAATAATGAATTATATTTATTATTTGCTGTTTGGCAGAGTCTGTGCTGAAAAAAATTGATGTGGAAAATTACCGAAAACTAGATAGAGTGAAGACTATTCTAATATATTAGAATGATATAATTGAAAAATATATTCATTATAATTGAAACAAAAATGCATGCTGTTTCAGCACACTTGATACTGCACTAACTGCAGCAATAACGCCACGCCCAAAATCAACTCTCCGCTTCTCATCTGCTAATATCTCAAATGTGCACGAATCTCACTCAGGCATAATACACCGGACACCCCACTACGAGAAGCACTGCAGTCTAGAATCTAGATTATGCAAATCGACAAAAGGTCGGGAAAATATAATTCGCAGGTTGGTCATATAGACCTAATCTTGATAATATTCTGCAGAGGATGAGACATATTGACCTAATCTAGATATTATACTGCAGAGAATGAGACATATTGACAAAAGCTAGATAATATACTGCAGAGGATGAGACATATTGACCTAAGCTAGATAATATACTTCAGAGAATGAGACATATTGACCTAATCTAAATAATATACTGCAGAGGAGGACACACATTGACCTAAACTAGATAACATACTACAGAGGATGAAACATACTGACCTAATCTAGATAACATATTTCTAAGGATGAGACATATTGACCTAATCAAGACACTATGCTTCGTGTTATGAGACATATTTACCCAGTGCAGATAATATAGTTTAGAACTCTAGACTATGAAAGAGACAGGTTGACCAAGCCGAGAAGAAAGTATTTGTGATTAAAAATCCAAGGTTGATGATAAAAAGTATGAGTTTGCATCAGAAATGACGAGCGCGCATGAGCATTCGTTAGCAGATATTGCATGCGTCGTCAATGATAGTTTGGATGCTGGTTTAGTCACAGTCCTTGTCAAAGAATTTAAGCCTATTTTCACCCATGAACAGATAAATTTTTCTAAACTATTTTTTTCGTGTCGAACTCTGAGGCCTATCAATAATATGTTTACAATATCAAATAATGATATCTTGAATGTTTTGTTTAACAGCTCACAAAAAAATATATCCTGTTTATGAGGATTAAATTCGTAATTATTAACCAGGTCAAAATGTTCCAGTGTCAGTCGAACTGATCCATCTCATCCAAAACTCACTATGGCGTACACTGAGTGGAAGGAAATTTATTCATCAGCCTCTTGGAATAGAAGTTCAAATCTCACGATTTTTTGGTGATAAATCAAAGCAACTTTAGGATCCGTTAATCTTGATTTAGTGAATGTTTTCTTTCCTGGAAGAATAACTATTCGGAATTTTTTTAGTCTGAAATCTCATTAAATTGTCATTCTGAGCTCTGAAATAGTTTCTTTATAATTAACATCACCGATGCAGTTTATAATTACTATTTAGTTAAGGATATTACTAAATTATGAATATAAATGTAGCATATAGTAATAAAGTACTCAGATTCTTAGATGTTAGTCAAGTAATAATTTTTTTGATGTATCCTAATTGTTCAAAGTCATCTTTTAGCGTGGAAGTTACACTTTAAACTAATCATTAACGATTTTTCCCTTCAAATCATAAACTTTCTATTAATTGTTTTCTATTTGACAATAATCAATTTTATTTTGAGAATCTCAGCACAAAATATTGATACATATCACATCACATGAATCTGTTAATTAATATCAATTTATGCTGTGTTTTACAATATGATAATTAATTATTCTTTTATAATTATTGATAATTAATTTTATTGAAGTATGTATGTGGTCAGCCTTGATATAGTCTATAATTATATTAGTCATATTTTTCCACAACATTACGCAGTCTAAAAAAAACATGTATTTTGCGTTTCTTTAAAGGATGAGAGTTTCGTCAAGACTAGGTTGCTCTAAGCGAAGTTCCAGAAATGAATGTTCCTTTTGGAGACATTTTAGAGAACCCCACAAATTTGGATGAGAGCACTCAACACTATTCCCAGGTAACATTGAGATATTCCCGGAATATTCTCTCGATATCTATATATTCCCTCATTTTCCGATATCGTAAAATGATATCGAGGGAATATTCCAGGGATTAGTAAAAATGAGTTGATCCCCTAATAATGTGGAGGGAATATTCCACGGATTAGTGAAAATTAGTTGATCCCCTAAAAATATCGAGAGAATATTCCAGGAATTAGTAAAAATTAGTTGATCCCCTAAAGATATCGAGGGAATATTTGAGGAATTAGTGAAAATTAGTTGATCCCCTAACGATATCGAGGGAATATTCCAGGAATTAGTGAAAATTAGTTGATCCCTAACGATATCGAAGGAATATTCCAGGAATTAGTAAAAAATAGTTGATCCCTAACGATATCGAGGGATTATTCCAGGAATTAGTGAAAATAAGTTGATCCCTACCGATATCGAGAGAATATTCCAGGAATTAGTGAAAATTAGTTAATCCCTATCGATATTGAGGGAATAATCCAGCAATTACTGAAAATTAGTTGACCCCCTAACAATATCGAAGGAATATTCCAGGAATTAGTGAAATTAGTTGAACCCCCAACGAAATCGAGGGAACATTCCATGAATTAGTGATAATTAGGTGATCCCAAACGATATCAAGGGGATATTCCAAGGATTAGTGAAAATTACTTCACCCACTAACGATATCGAGGGAATATTCCAAGAATATATGAAAATTAGTTGATCCCCTCCCGATATCGAAGGAATATTCCAGGAATTAGTGAAAATTAGTTGATTCCCTGTCGATATAGAGGGAATATTCCAAGAATTACTGAAAATTAGTTGATTCCCTAAGGATATCGAAGGAATATTCCAGAAATTACTAAAAATTAGTTGATTCCCTAACAATATCGAGGGAATATTCCAGGAATTAGTGAAAAATAGTTGATCCCCTAAAAATTATAAAAGAAACGATTATAAAAGAAAAAAAGAAATAATATATGAAATATGAAACTAAAATAATATATGAAATATCAATGATAACCTAAATATAAACTTGAGTTATCATATTGCATAAAGTTCATTGAAAATCCTACTTCTATTGTGTCCAGGATGGTCGAGTGGTTAGCGTCCCAAACAGAAGTCAACAAGGTGCTGGTTCAAGACCCGGAAACATCATTTCATTTCTTTCCATTTAATCTATATATAACAATATGTATCATTCAATTAATTCATGTAAACTCAAACGTACACGTATAAATGCACTATATGCTAGGAAATATTAATTTTGTTATTCTTATTTTTATATCCTTCCTCTATTCTAGATATACAGGGAATATTCCCATTTGATCCCTTCGATATTGAGGGAATAATAATTTCTGTATTACTTGCTCTTACCTTGTATATTCCAGGGAACATTCCAGGGATAATATATTTAAATTCCATCATTGTTCCCTCGATATCATTTAGGGATATCCCCATATCGCGAAAACGTAAAAATAGGGCATCCCCTCGATAACGCTGTGAATATCGAGGGAATAATCCCAGGGAATTTCCCCGGAATATCCCGGGGATAATTTTTTATTACCTGGATTAAGAGACCCAAGTGTCAGCCATCAATAGCATCGTTCGACTTATGTTGATTTCTTTTCACTCTTGTGTACACTGTACAAGCTCCACATATATGTTTCGTATAATGGATTTCTTCTTGATCCGCTATTGTTAAGCTAGCTTAACACTAGTCTTAACACAATTAAAAATATGTAATAACAATGATGAATAAATGATAATTGCTATTAAACTTAATAGCATTAGATATATTAATACTGTTATACTTTATATGTTATATTAATACCTTATAATGCAATATAAAGTATTACACGTGTTCAGAAAATATAGTTAAAAAATAGAGCCTGGGGATAACTGTGAATTTTCTAAACCTTTTAGTTTTTGCTAGCGTATTTGCATATTTGGGATCGATAATCACCCTAATGGAGCACGTCTTTTAGAGTATGAGAGTATGCATTTTTATGATCAAGCTTGAGATCAAACTACTAGATAACACTCTCCTAGTATAACTACTATAGTTTTATGACCATGTCTTTAGAGTATTAACATTATTGATTTACATTTTGTACGAAGCAAATTTGAAACTAAGATTCCTGTTAAAATTTCTGATGAAACTAAACTGTACTTATTGTCTATTAACTATAGTCAATAGTCAGGTAAATACATTGAATAGAATTGAGGATAATAAAAATAATTATTTTTTTAGAGTCAATTGTAATCTGGTCCTTTGAAACATGCATATAAATCTTTCTAACAAGATCCTACAGTTTTTTTTTTATGACACGCGTACGTGATATTGACTACGCCCGCGTAAACTCTGGTTCTATGTCTTTGATGAGGTATATACATATAAGGCATGTGCTTAGTAACAAAAATGTTCAGTCTTCAATCAGGCGAGCCACACTATAGTTGTGTGACTTGACGTTAGCTTCAGACTTCCTTGTGTAGTAGTATTACATTTTTAGAGATAACGCAATTGTGTATAAGTGCATAGACTTCAACTCTTATCATCAATAGGGAATGTTGTTAAGAAAATGTTCGAAGAAGGACTCAAGAATAGTATTCCGTTTTCGGATGGTGGGGATCCATTTCATTATTGACATCTCCGATGGGATGTGGTTAAATCAGAATGGTTATTTGTTTCAATTACCAAGTCAATTAAAGAAGTCCATACAAGGGAAGAAGCAATAGAGGAAATTTCTCAGTGCAAACTGCTTTCACTTTCAAGCAGTCATTTAGGCCGGCCATACACTAGCATGTCCACCTGACATGTGCGCGTGAATATGTACAACTGGCAGGTGCACCTGTTACCTGAGGAGCACACTCACTGTTTATGCCTACCTGTCAAGTTTGTCAGTTCACCATGGATTCTCCATATATTTAAATATAGCATTATATATATTTTTATTGTCATTTTTACTTTTTATTTATATATATATTCCCCCAATATATTTTTATGTGTATGTATTTATTTAATATATTATTTATATATTTTTCATACATTTTTTATGTACATGTAATATGTATTTCTTCAAAAACATTCTACTATATATTTTTATATATCTATATTTTTATTACATTCTTTGTATATAGTATTTTTTTATTATTATTGAAACCTCGTTATTTTAACGGGGAAGTACACTAGTTGTTTATAACTGAGACCTGTTCAGATGAAACCGCCACTCACACAACTGTCAGGTAGAGCTAATCGAATTAACATGAGTTGGCAAGTCGATTGAAAGGCTAGTTTTTCCCGCCACTCACTAGAAGGTGCACCTGCCAGGCGCAACTATACATGCGATCCTGTCAGGTGGACATCATAGTGTATGGCTGAACTAAGAGGAGTTTTCGAAAGTCGGCTATTAAATCAATTCAAAGAAATTACAGCCACTTGTAAAAGAAGAAAGTCACACCTTCACTTTGATTAGCAAAGAAGAAGCCCGCAAAGAAGTTAGCGGAAATTGATGAAGCCCGTGGAAATTGAGATCTTGTTGTGTATTCCAGTGGCAATTAAGGTACCCCGCTGTTCATCGAGAAATTAACGAAAATCATCCCTAATGAGTGATTCCGACAGTGACGTCAAAGTAGTCTACCCTAATAGTAAAGAAGAAGAGAAATAAGGTAAATAAGTCACTACCAACAAAGGGGTGAAAAATACAAGTGACAGTGAAGACATTGAGGAAGATGAGAAAAGCAAGAAGAAACGAAGAATTGAAATGGCCTCTTCCTCATCTGCCAACAAAACTGCTCTGGCTAAAAAGAGGAACCGAGAGAAGTCACCTGATTATGACTTTGATGGTATCTAAGCTGAGAATGAGGAAATGGCAGTTGAACTTTATAAAAAGAATGACATAAATGAGGCTTGGGAAAGCAGAAATTCTTTTGCTATGACTGAAGAGAAAAAAATCCTACTCGCCGATTCCAAGCGTAAAAGGATGCAAGGGAAGCTTTAAGGAGATCTTTAAATTTGTTGTTGGAGCACTGGGAAGAAAAAATAACAGCGGATCAGCAAATTCACCGTAGTTTTCTGTGGTGAAACTATACTTATGTGATAATATAAAAATTCAAAGTAAAATGATATAATTATATGTATATAATTATATGTATATCTATTAATCACATATAATTATATGTGATTAATAGAAGAATAAAACGTAACTATATTCCTAAGTTACTCTGAACGAATAATTAATTAATTCATTATTTGACTTGTAAAGGTTCAAATTACAAAGGAACCGAATATGATTAAAAGTAGCCGAGAATTAAGTATACCTCGATGATTAAAAGAATAAATGGATTTGAAAGAGAGCTCTTTATAATAATGAGCTAAAAGGTAGATAGGTAAATACATCCAATAACGATCGATAAATAAGTGATCTATCACATGTTTGATGAATGTGAAAATGATGAATAAATAATATGAGATAAAACTCTTGATGAGTTCAATAAATGTGCATAATAATTCATCTCATGATGATAATAATAAATAAGTAATTTTATCATCAGTTCGATGATAATGAAAAGATGAGTTGGAGAATTTCCACTAAAGTTCATTTATCCCTGAGTCCAAGACTTGTGGAGATATAATCTGAAGATTATAAAATAAATCTTTCATAATAAATGAAATAGATGTTGTGACACATGTTGGACTGTTTGTATAGACACATCTGTTTGTGTTAGATGTTAGGATTTAGAAGAAATAACATAGTTCATGTATTATTTTTTTGAATCGTATGGTTAACTACAATATAATATTATGTACTCAATTTATTATGTTTTATGTTCTATGAGATGTAATATTATACAGGACATTATTATTTTTTCCTATATTTTGTGCTTCTTTTATATTCTTTGATATTGAAGTTTAACATAGTTGATTGTTATAATCAAAACTATTTTTATAATCTTGTATTTGGAGCTTGATGTTTGGTATGATTTAGAAAGTAATAATTTATAACATACTTGAATTATACTTATACACTTTGAAAAGAAAATGTCTAATTTCCTTGATGATAACTTTGCAAATATTACAGTGGGAATCCTATTCTAACAGCTATGTTGTTTACCTAAGTAAGTGTCTCCGAGGAAGTATGTAACTTATATAAATCTTATTTTATCTTTATCTTTTACCACTACAGTGACTGCACAGTATAAAAATTTGATAAGGTATTTAGCTTGAGACCGATGATCAAGGATTCAAACTAGGAACATACAAATATCAAAGATGTTTCAGGGGGGAGTTGTTCCGTGTGGTATTTTTTCCACAATGAGATTTTTCCTCCGGGGGATTTTTTATGGATACTGAAATATACTAACCTTGTGATGAAATTGTTATAGATTGAAATATTAATATTTTGATTAATTCTTGTTACTCAGTAAAGCGTCAAATAATAGATAATAATAATTGTAATTATTATTAACGCTAAAAACTCTAAATGATGATTAAGGAATTAAAAATATAATACAAATTAATATTTATTAAATAATTCAACAGATTAGATCAGATTAACGACACATGTCATGTCAGTCACTTAGAAATCAAACATATATTATTTCTTTATGAATATTATTTTCTGAAGCTGCCACTAAAAATTTTAATTACAATGAGCTTCATGCTTCAGGATTCATTTTGTACAAAATGATGCATTTTGTAACTTCAGATGTCATTCACATTAAATATTACGGTGCTCTCATCTGGCTTCACATTTTGTTTCATATCACATGAATGGTACACTCTCTCTCATGACATTTTCATCTGCAATGCATGGCATCTGATATCTGCCAGAAAAATGATAGGGAATGTAGCTGTGGGATTAGAGATGAGGAACAAATAAATGAAATTACATCTCACGTTTAATTTGCATACCGTTTTATTGAAATTTTATTTCAATAAAACAGTTAATTCCTACTATTTTGAACAGTCATAAGCCAATATTGAAGTTATAATATATGGTCTTGGCTGGAGAATGTACTGAAGATGAGATTTTTACTGCAAAGACTTCTAATAGTGAACCATGTAAATCTACTTATTACGGTTTACGATATATAAAATAACATAATTATCTTCTTTCATATTTCACTGTAACAATAAATAAATAAATTCTAATACAGAATACTCATTTGAAATATTGAATTATTATTGAATATTGACACAATATAATAACATAAAAAAATCAAATGAATAAATAGAAACCATTGCTAGGAATATTATTCATTAAGTTAATTTGAATCTGGTGGAGATACTGAAAAGAATTAATTTAATTTGCTCCAAATGTATTATGATGAATTAAATATACTCAATGGTTTAATAAATGCCCAGATGAATATAAATATGTTCTAAGATTCATTTCATATTGGATTACATTAATTAATTCACAATGAATTCGAATTAGTTTCTATTTCATAATCATTCAAAAAAGTTTAAAGTTGCGTATCATTCTCATCTCAAATTAATGTATTTGATTAATGTTTAGTTGATTATAACTGTAATTATTTCCTACCAAGGATAGTTTTCTAGACACTTCAATGTAACACATTTCAAACTTTGTTAATTTGTTACATTAGACAAGTAGGGTGACAAAAAAATCACATCTTGAACTATGATTTCAATGAACAAATTGAAATCAGTAAAGTCGTGAAAGTATAATTATTATTAAATGGTATTACACTCTTTTAATTTATTTTACTAATCTACATGTCAAGTGCATAACTCTGTAGTATACAACATGATAATATTTTTATAATTAAGATCCCAGTTAGAAATGGGAGCAGTATATTGGTCATTTTTACATAGTTTACCGCAGTTTCAGCATTTCTAAGCAATACGCTCCGCATTTAGCAACTGCCATCTTCCAAGGCCTTGCTTCTTTAATGTCGATATAATCTGCCTAGATTTGAGGTGTTTAAATCAGCCGAAAACTCTGGTGAACAGAGCAATGAAAATCTGCAGTGTTTGTAGCAGTTTTAAATGGCCATTGAAGTAGTAAATAATTATTCATAAACTATTCTAGCAGCTTAATTAATTTATATACATGCATATAATGATATTCTACAGAGCATAGGGTAAGATCCTAATTATCGAACAGTTCCACTTTTCCGGACACATAATGAAAGTCTATATAACAGTTATTATTTTTCCTTCTTACATGTCCGAAATTATGGAACTGTCCGATAATTCAGAACTAACCCTACTTTGTTATTTTATTGATTTATTCAGATAGATATATGTAGCTGTAAATAGAAGGAAAAAATTATTAATATATGTTTGTTCTCAGTACCTATAAAAGTGGTATTTATCTATGAGCTTAATAATATATTGATTTTTGCATGAAACCTTGCACAATAACATTTTACTTTTCGCCAATGATTCAATTATTTTATATCAGAATAATTAACTCTTAAACTGTAGATTTCTGACTATTGACTGTAGATTTTGACTATTGACTGTAGATTTTTGACAATTGACTATAGATTTTTGACTGTTGACTGTAGATTTTTGACTATTGACTGTAGATTTTTGACTATTGACATAGATTTTTGACTATTGACTGTGATTTAGATTTTTGAATATTGACTGTTGATTTTTCACTATTTACTATAGATTTTTTTACTTTTGACGGTATATTTTTGACCCTTGACTGTAGATTTTTGACTATTGACTATAGATTTTGACTATTGACTGTAGATTTTTGACTGTTGACTGTAGATTTTTGACTGTTGACTGTAGATTCTTGACTATTGACTGTAGATTTTTGACTATTGACTATAGATTTTTGACTATTGACTGTAGATTTTTGACTATTGACTGCAGATTTTTGACTATTGACTTTAGATTTTTGACTATTGACTGTAGATTTTTGACTATTGACTTTAGATTTTTGACTATTGACCGTAGATTGTTGACTATTGACTGTAGTTTTTGAATATTTACTGTAGATTTTTTAACTGTGGACTGTAGATTTTTGACTGTTGACTGTAGATTTATAACTATTGACATAGATTTTTGACTATTGACATAGATTTTTGACTATTGACTGTAGATTTTTGACGGTTGACTGTAGATTTTTGACTGTTGACTGTAGATTTTTGACTGTTGACTGTAGATTTTTGACTGTTGACTGTAGATTTTGACTATGGACTGTAGATTTTTGACTGTTGACTCTAGATTTTTGACTATTGACTGTAAATTTTTGACTATTGACTGTAGATTTTGACTATTGACTCTAGATTTTTGACTATTGACTGTAGATTTTTGACTATTGACTGTAATTTTTTGACTATTGACTCTAGATTTTTGACTATAGACTGTAGATTTCTGTCTATTGACTGTGATTAAGATTTTTGATTATTTACTTTGATTTAGATTTTGAGTATTGACTGTTGATTTTTCACTATTGACTGTAGATTTTTTTTTTACTATTGACTAGATTTTTGACTATTGACTATAGATTTTTGACTATTGACTGTAGATTTTTGACAAATGACTATAGATTTTTACTGTTGACTGTAGATTTTTGAATATTGACTGTAGATTTTTGACTATTAAATGTAGATTTTTGACTATTTACTGTGATTTAGATTTTTGAATATTGACTGTAGATTTTTGTCTGTTCACTCTAGATTTTTGACTATTGACTGTAGATTTTTGACTATTGACTATAGATTTTTGACTGTTGACTGTATATTTTTGTCGGTTGACTGTAGATTTTTGACTGTTGACTGTAGATTTCTGAATATTGACTGTAGATTTTTGACTATTGACTCTAGATTTTTGACTATAGACTGTGATTTAGATTTTGAGTATTGACTGTTGATTTTTCACTATTGACTGTAGATTTTTTTTTTTACTATTGACTAGATTTTTGACTATTGACTATAGATTTTTGACTATTGACTGTAGATTTTTGACAAATGACTATAGAATTTTGACTGTTGCCTTTAGATTTTTGAATATTGACTGTAGATTTTTGACTGTTGACTGTATATTTTTGTCGGTTGACTGTAGATTTTTGACTGTTGACTGTAGATTTCTGAATATTGACTGTAGATTTTGACTATTGACTGTAGATTTTTGACAATTGACTATAGATTTTTGACTGTTGACTGTAGATTTTTGACTATTGACTGTAGATTTTTGACTATTGACTGTGATTTAGATTTTTGAATATTGACTGTTGATTTTTCACTATTTACTATAGATTTTTTTACTTTTGACGGTATATTTTTGACCCTTGACTGTAGATTTTTGACTATTGACTATAGATTTTTGACTATTGACTGTAGATTTTTCACTGTTGACTGTAGATTTTTGACTGTTGACTGTAGATTTTTGATTATTGACTGTAGTTTTTTTACTATTGACTATAGATTTTTGACTATTAACTGTAGATTTTTGACTATTGATTGTAGATTATTGAATATTGACAGTAGATTTTTGACAAATGACTATAGATTTTTGACTGTTGACTGTAGATTTTTGAATATTGACTGTAGATTTTTGAATATTGACTGTATATTTTTGACTGTTGACTGTAAATTTTTGACAATTGACTGTAGATTTTTGACTGTTGACTGTAGATTTTTGACTGTTGACTCTAGATTTTTGACTATTGACTGTAGATTTTTGACTTTTGATTGTAGATTATTGACTATTGACTCTAGATTTTTGACTATAGACTGTAGATTTCTGTCTATTGACTGTGATTAAGATTTTTGACTATTTACTGTGATTTAGATTTTGAGTATTGACTGTTGATTTTTCACTATTGACTGTAGATTTTTTTTTTACTATTGACTAGATTTTTGACTATTGACTATAGATTTTTGACTATTGACTGTAGATTTTTGACAAATGACTATAGATTTTTGACTGTTGACTGTAGATTTTTGAATATTGACTGTAGATTTTTGACTGTTGACTGTAGATTTTTGACTGTTCACTCTAGATTTTTGACTATTGACTGTAGATTTTTGACTATTGACTATAGATTTTTGACTGTTGACTGTATATTTTTGTCGGTTGACTGTAGATTTTTGACTGTTGACTGTAGATTTCTGAATATTGACTGTAGATTTTGACTATTGACTGTAGATTTTTGACAATTGACTATAGATTTTTGACTGTTGACTCTAGATTTTTGACTATTGACTGTAGATTTTTGACTATTGACTGTGATTTAGATTTTTGAATATTGACTGTTGATTTTTCACTATTTACTATAGATTTTTTTACTTTTGACGGTATATTTTTGACCCTTGACTGTAGATTTTTGACTATTGACTATAGATTTTTGACTATTGACTGTAGATTTTTGACTGTTGACTGTAGATTTTTGACTGTTGACTGTAGATTTTTGACTATTGACTGTAGTTTTTTTACTATTGACTATAGATTTTTGACTATTGACTGTAGATTTTTGACTATTGACTGTAGATTTTTGACTATTGACTTTAGATTTTTGACTATTGACTGTAGATTTTTGACTATTGACTTTAGATTTTTGACTATTGACCGTAGATTTTTGACTATTGACTGTAGTTTTTGACTATTTACTTTAGATTTTTAACTGTGGACTGTAGATTTTTGACTGTTGACTGTAGATTTATGACTATTGACATAGATTTTTGACTATTGACATAGATTTTTGACTATTGACTGTAGATTTTTGACGGTTGACTGTAGATTTTTTACTGTTGACTGTAGATTTTTGACTGTTGACTGTGGATTTTTGACTGTTGACTGTAGATTTTGACTATTGACTGTAGTTTTTTGACTGTTGACTCTAGATTTTTGACTATTGACTGTAACTTTTTGACTATTGACTGTAGATTTTGACTATTGACTTTAGATTTTTGACTATTGACTGTAGATTTTTGACTATTGACTGTAATTTTTTGACTATTGACTCTAGATTTTTGACTATAGACTGTAGATTTCTGTCTATTGACTGTGATCAAGATTTTTGACTATTTACTGTGATTTAGATTTTGAGTATTGACTGTTGATTTTTCACTATTGACTGTAGATTTATTTTTTACTATTGACTAGATTTTTGACTATTGACTATAGATTTTTGACTATTGACTGTAGATTTTTGACTATTGATTGTAGATTATTGACTATTGACAGTAGATTTTTGACAAATGACTATAGATTTTTGACTGTTGACTGTAGATTTTTGAATATTGACTGTAGATTTTTGAATATTGACTGTAGATTTGTGACTGTTGACTGTAAATTTTTGACAATTGACTGTAGATTTTTGACTGTTCACTGTAGATTTTTGACTTTTGACTCTAGATTTTTGACTATTGACTGTAGATTTTTGACTATTGATTGTAGATTATTGACTATTGACAGTAGATTTTTGACAAATGACTATAGATTTTTGACTGTTGACTGTAGATTTTTGAATATTGACTGTAGATTTTTGAATATTGACTGTAGATTTTCGACTGTTGACTGTAAATTTTTGACAATTGACTGTAGATTTTTGACTGTTGACTGTAGATTTTTGACTGTTGACTCTAGATTTTTGACTATTGACTATAGATTTTTGACTGTTGACTGTAGATTTTTGTCGGTTGACTGTAGATTTTTGACTGTTGACTGTAGATTTTTGAATATTGACTGTAGATTTTTGACTATTGACTGTGATTTAGATTTTTGAATATTGACTGTTGATTTTTCACTATTTACTATAGATTTTTTTACTTTTGACGGTATATTTTTGACCCTTGACTGTAGATTTTTGACTATTGACTATAGATTTTTGACTATTGACTGTAGATTTTTGACTGTTGACTGTAGATTTTTGACTGTTGACTGTAGATTTTTGACTATTGACTGTAGTTTTTTTACTATTGACTATAGATTTTTGACTATTGACTGTAGATTTTTGACTATTGACTGTAGATTTTTGACTATTGACTTTAGATTTTTGACTATTGACTGTAGATTTTTGACTATTGACTGTAGTTTTTGACTATTTACTTTAGATTTTTAACTGTGGACTGTAGATTTTTGACTGTTGACTGTAGATTTATGACTATTGACATAGATTTTTGACTATTGACATAGATTTTTGACTATTGACTGTAGATTTTTGACGGTTGACTGTAGATTTTTTACTGTTGACTGTAGATTTTTGACTGTTGACTGTGGATTTTTGACTGTTGACTGTAGATTTTGACTATTGACTGTAGTTTTTTGACTGTTGACTCTAGATTTTTGACTATTGACTGTAACTTTTTGACTATTGACTGTAGATTTTGACTATTGACTTTAGATTTTTGACTATTGACTGTAGATTTTTGACTATTGACTGTAATTTTTTGACTATTGACTCTAGATTTTTGACTATAGACTGTAGATTTCTGTCTATTGACTGTGATCAAGATTTTTGACTATTTACTGTGATTTAGATTTTGAGTATTGACTGTTGATTTTTCACTATTGACTGTAGATTTATTTTTTACTATTGACTAGATTTTTGACTATTGACTATAGATTTTTGACTATTGACTGTAGATTTTTGACTATTGATTGTAGATTATTGACTATTGACAGTAGATTTTTGACAAATGACTATAGATTTTTGACTGTTGACTGTAGATTTTTGAATATTGACAGTAGATTTTTGAATATTGACTGTAGATTTGTGACTGTTGACTGTAAATTTTTGACAATTGACTGTAGATTTTTGACTGTTCACTGTAGATTTTTGACTGTTGACTCTAGATTTTTGACTATTGACTGTAAATTTTTGACTATTGATTGTAGATTATTGACTATTGACAGTAGATTTTTGACAAATGACTATAGATTTTTGACTGTTGACTGTAGATTTTTGAATATTGACTGTAGATTTTTGAATATTGACTGTAGATTTTCGACTGTTGACTGTAAATTTTTGACAATTGACTGTAGATTTTTGACTGTTGACTGTAGATTTTTGACTGTTGACTCTAGATTTTTGACTATTGACTATAGATTTTTGACTGTTGACTTTAGATTTTTGTCGGTTGACTGTAGATTTTTGACTGTTGACTGTAGATTTTTGAATATTGACTGTAGATTTTTGAATATTGACTGTAGATTTTCGACTGTTGACTGTAGATTTTTGACAATTGACTGTAGATTTTTGACTGTTGACTGTAGATTTTTGACTGCTGACTGTAGATTTTTGACTGCTGACTGTAGATTTTTGACTGCTGACAGTAGATCCACTGTTTGTGTGGATGTTAATTACATTTTTTATAATTATACAACTTATCAAAACTTTTTAACTAATTGAAACTTGATTCAACAGTTTTTCATCTGGATACTTCCACTTATGTACAAGTTTATGTTTCAGATACTTCTGATAGAGGTGAGAAGTCTGCTATCTTTGAGTCTAAATATAGCCAGTAACATCGCAAAGTGAATTAAAACCACTGATGATCATCCGTCGTTTGTTTCTCTTCTTCTGAAGACATGAGTGGTCAAGAATTGGAATTGAGACACTGAACTGAACTTAAGGTTAGTTTCAACATTGAACATACCAGTTTGGCATCTTTGTTTTGACTTAGTGGTAGTTATTTTAGAGATTATTTTCATTCCACTATGTACTAATTTCGGATTATGACGTTACCATTATTTTAGATAGGAAGGAATAAATTGAAAAAAAAACTGGTCGAATTCTCCTTTAATTAAATAATTTTTATAGTTATGAGTGGAATTTCGATTTCAATTTTTTAGTGTTTTCTTTAAAATCACTGCTATCGACTGGAATATTTCTTTACCGTAAATTTTAATTTTTAACATTGAGAATTTTGAATCACTTAAGTTTTATTCACTACTTATCTAATATGATCAAATTGTTGGCAGTGTTTTACACATGAATATTATGTCTATGGATTTAATATTATTTATTCTTACTACAGCTGAGCTATTCCTAACTAAGCACATGATTAAAAAAAATTTGAAATAGGGTCCACACCATTTGTGACTTGTTAAATTGTGCTACTGTATTTAGTGAGGCCAGACTGCTGGAACTAGTAAAGGTATCTCCAAGAAATCCTCTATTTTGCCAAAATACTTGGAAATAATGAAGAATACATGCAATCGTCTTTTTTAATTCTATTCTTTCAAGTGAACAGATATCATAACAAAATCACCACCTGAACAGTAGGTAAATCATAATTTCTTATGATAAGATGTGCCTCTAAAACAATGTTGTCAATATTCACTAGTTCTAGATACACTACATTGCATTAAATATATTTATCCTTAAAAATTATTATTTATCGAAAAGAAATAATCCAGTCGATAGCAGAGATTCTAAAGAATACATTGTAAAAATGGTAAATCAAAAATCCACTCTTAACTAAAAAAATAAGTCAATTAAAGGAGAATGCAACCAGTTTTTTCTATTTATTCCTATCTAAATTAATGGTAGCGTAGAGCGTTATGGTTTCGGCGATCAGTTGTTCAAACTATAAACACCAAAATGGTCCAGCCTTATCAACTATGGATAGCCTTGTCAAAACCCCCTTACAATAAAAGTTGGATTGCTAATTAGTTTATAACAGTTTATTTCTACATAATCATCAATCTAAGGGTACGGTTAATTAATATTAAATAATAATATTTAATAATTTATATTTATAATTAATACATAATTATAGAATATGTAAGCCTAATTAATTTATTATACATAACTAGCTACATAACTCATTTTTTTTGTTAACATTATTAAAGAAATTATGTACTTTCAGGTGCTCTCGTGGAAATGACTGTTCGTCAAAAGAAGATGGGGAAACTGTCCTTTAATGTGGATTGCAATTGCCAAAAGGATTGGTGGTAAGAAATAATCACAGCTCCTTAAAGTGTCATACAGTACTAGATTTCCTGATATGAATATTCAAGTGGGAGAACTTTCATTTATCTTTTTCTATGAACATTCCTCTCGTCGGGTAAAAAGTTGAATAATATTTCATATAACTTTTCATGATGGAGCTTTGTGATACATCTAGCTGAGTGGTTTCCAATTTAATTTAATTAAAAATAAACGATTTATTATACATAGTTATTTGTTGTTACTATTTTCCCAATAAATTGTATTTCTATTAACAATTGTTTTTCTTCCTTTAATTATAGAAATATGAAAGCATACCTCATATTAATTTTTCCTTTATTTTTAGTTTTGTATCTGGTGGGTTATCTGCCTATTTGTGAATAGAAGTTATGTTGTTGTCCTATCTTGGACTCATGACGTTACTTAAGTCTTCTCAACTAGCGTTAGAGCTACATGATAAATGGTAATGTTACCCAGTTAAAATTCGGTGCAGTATAGCGGACGTTTTACTGTAGTTTATGGCAGTCTCAGCATTTCTAAGCAGCGCTCAGCAGATAATCTCTGCTCTCTACAAATGTTTACCGCGACCTACGGAGGCCACGGCAGTATAAGGACGAGATAATCTGTGGAGGTTTGACGCGTTATTATCTGCCGAAAACTCTGGAGAACAGAGCATAGAAAATCTTCAGAGTTTATAGTCGATAATATTGGCTAAAATTTCCAGAGATTGAAGCACCATATATTGCTCATGAATCATAATCCAACAAATTAATTTGAACGAAAAGACAACTTCTTTATCGATAGTGTAGCTAATAATAGGTAATAATAGCTTTAGTTAATTAATTGGTGGATAGCCCTAATATAAAATAAACATTAATCACTATTGTTCTTGGTACTCAGCTATGGTTTGACTCATTCAGTTTTATATTAAATCTATTGTTACCTAATATTTATTTAACCACGGATATCATTGAGTAATTTGTATGCGTTTTTAGATTTCTGATTTGTTAGAGTGAACCACTAAATTTTTTTAAAGTAACACTTATAGAAGATCAAAGCAATAGTGAAGTCTGACGATGTTGATATCAGGCTTTATCAGAATACAGTTTTTCTGTATCTTCTCACTGAATGAACTGAAACAGCTCTCATCAGACTCACACATCGATCATGTAGGTTCTAATAGTACTTCCATGCGTACATATGACTGAGAATCGTAGTTGCAGGAGACATTCTTAAATTATTTCCATAAATATCAAAGTGCTGATGCTTGATTATAGATGAAATGATTTATAAAGATAAATTATAAGCATACTAAACTACCATTGCATATCATGTTTTCAATTTATAAGATATTAGGTAATTATTTACCCTGATGTAGGTTATTATTTGTCGAATTAAACTTTTGGCATGTGAGAATATATAAAATATATTATATATGAAATATATAATGACATTCTTATAAACAAGCTGACATTGGCCTTAGTTTAATAAGTTTACTCCAATATGTATATATTGTATATAATGCATACAGTATACTGCATAGGTATATATAATTAGTACAGAAAATTAATTTGGTTCATCTAACAACGATTCAATATTGTAAGTGAAATAATTGCAATAACTAACCAGTTAAAATTATATACTAATATTATTATAACATTAATCATGTATTTGTTCTTCATCCGCGCCATTTAAATAAGTAGGTATATTGGAATACAAGAATACCAAATAACACGAAATCATTATTGAAAAAATCGGTCATTCTCAATAATTATTTAAAGATAAAATCATTTCCATGCTGAAATTATTAAAAACAGGGTTGCAAAACGAAATATATAGAACAATTATTTTGTACGTTCTAAAGAAAAATATCGGATTTTTTTATTGAGAACCATTGAACCTGCCGTATTTTGAATAGTTTCTAGTTTAAAATAAGGTTCTGTGGTGGACAGGTGATTTAATGTTCCAAGTTATTAATTTATTGGTGAAAGTGAAATTGTGTATCTATCATGTGTATAATATTTAAGAGTTCAATGGTTATTGTATCCTATTGAAAAAAATATAGCTATGCTAGGCTATATATTATATAATATAGGTAGCCTAGCTAATTTGTACTTTTTTCAAGTTTTTTGGGTTTTGAAATTCACTACCTACCTAGGTAAGGTGCGTACTGATGACACCAGTTATCTATCTAACAATAAATGATTTTTCAGCTAGCTATGTATAATGTACTACCACATAGGTATCAGGAAATGCACTGTAACTTGTACTCTAAGTAGCCTATGTCCAAGTTACTCCCACTGTGACATATCTATGTACCCACAGGCCACAGCCAACAGGCGACTCAAGTTATTAGTTATAGAGTACTACCGATGTCAGTTAAGAAAATTAGTTGGCTTCTATTTTAAATGGTCCACTCGTCCACAGATTCTGATAGCTATATACCTTAGCCATGTTTCAAAGTGTGCACTGTGAACAAAGTCGCCAGGATAGCCTATATTGATACGTATCTAAAAGAGTAGCGGCGCACCAGATTACGGCGCACCCACCATACGTTCTATTAGATAGATCATAGATAGATTGAAAGATGATTTATGATACCTAGGTATAGGTAGAAATGTAGTGAATTTGATATTTGTTGTTTCAAATTTATGACTGATGATACCTGAATGATGTGAATCCACAACCAGTCTGTATTTGGTTTACAAAATTCCAATTACTTTTCCAAAAAGCTGAAAAAAAAATCAGCAAAATACCTACCTACCTACCTATTTCATGATAGATACTAAGAAGACCTATTTGAATGAGCCATCAACATTTTTTTATTTACCTAGCCACCAAAAATAAAAAAAATAATGGTAACATTATAGTTATACTAACATAGGAATAAATAGCTAAAATCTACAGACTTTACTATCCAGTATAATATTATTTTCGAAGGGGAAAAATTCCACTGACAAGTGGAAGGAATTTACCATGAAATACAGTCTGGGCATTATATCAGTTTGTATTTGGGGCACAAAATTCCACTGACTTTTTAAAAGTTGAAGAAATCCACCATAAATTTCTATTAATTTGGCTGATCCAGCAACTTTTTTCTAACTTATCCACCAAAAATTAATGGTAACATAGGATTATTGGAATAAGTGGCTATAAAAATCCACCGACTTTGCCAGAATATTATTTTCAAAGGGCAAAAAATTCAACCGACATGTCGGTGAAAATTACCACGAAATACAGACTGGGACAATAATTGAGTCAGAGAGATTGATATTCGCAGTCGCTAGAGTCTTGACTGACTACTAGGTATATTGAATATTCTTCAATAGTTTTGAATTCATTCCTACCTATGATCTATCCAGAATGCAGGAACTGGTAAAGTGTTCTCCAAGATATCCTACATTTTGACTTCTGTTCTCAGTAAAATACATGTAAATGTTGGAGGAAATTATTGATTGTTTGCACAGAAAATGTTAAAAATGTCATATATTCTGCAGACTGGCTAGTACCTATACAAGCTATATCTATTTACCTGAATTTTACTTTGATCATTAAAAGAGATCTCTGTATTATTGTATACAAAATATGTCAGTTAATCTGTTGATGCCAATTAATTGACCCTCAGCCTTACATAAATAAGTTACATTTGTAAAGGTCAAAACTCAGATATCATATATGTCTAATTGGCTTAATGCCAGTCTACAGAATATGGGACATTTTTTACATTTTCTGTAATAACAGTCTGAACAGTCCTTAGTTTTCTCCTATATTTGCATTGAATTTACTGAGAACAGAAGCCAAAACAGAAGATTTTTTGGAGAACAGTTTACCAGTTCCTACAGACTGGGCTTAAGGTTTTGATTTAATTTAATTTCTTTGTTCCCATGTTAATTTGGCCTAAAATTTTAAGAAATGAGCCAAAATTGACATGTCTCAGAATCTTTAAATTTTGGCTTGAAATTGGCTAACAATCTGCCAGTCTCTTGAACATGGCATGATGATGATTATTCAGATTATAAAAGATGCATCTTGACAGTTTCAATATATTTAGGTACCTATTCTCATGTAAATTTTGGCACTAGCTATATTTAGAGAGTCAACATAGTTTTAAAATTTAGATAAATGGAGCAGTAAAATTAGGTTACTTTCACTAGAAACCTTTCTTTGAATGACGGAGGTCGCTTTTCTTTGACGGAGGTCGCTTTTCTTTGACGGAGGTCGCTTTTCTTTGACGGAGGTCGTTTTTCTTTGACGGAGGTCGCTTTTCTTTGACGGAGGTCGCTTTTCTTTGACGGAGGTCACTTTTCTTTGACGGAGGTCGCTTTTCTTTGACGGAGGTCGCTTTTCTTTGACGGAGGTCGCTTTTCTTTGACGGAGGTCGCTTTTCTTTGACGGAGGTCGCTTTTCTTTGACGGAGGTCGCTTTTCTTTGTCGGAGGTCGCTTTTCTTTGACGGAGGTCGCTTTTCTTTGACGGAGGTCGCTTTTCTTTGAAGGAGGTCGCTTTTCTTTGACGGAGGTCGCTTTTCTTCCATGTTACAAACCAGTCTGCAAAATATTCAATTTTTGGAGCAATTCTTTCCAAAAGATTTTTAAATTTCTCTCTAAAATGGCCAGAAATCTCAAAACACTCCAATAATTACATGTAAATATAGGAATTGATCAAAAAAATTTCGCCAGAAAATTCAGGACACTAATTTCAAGGCCATAATAGTCACCAGATAAATTTCACAACTTCATGCATCTTTTGCAGACTGGGTTACAGAGTATGTCAGTTAAAGCCAATTAATTGGCTTAAATTTCAAGAGGTCAATATTCAGATATGACAAATTGGCTTAAAATTTTGAATTAATTCCTATGTTCCCATGGACGCAGGAGGTGACTATTTTTTGACGCAGGAGGTGACTATTTTTTGACGCAGGAGGTGACTATTTTTTAACGCAGGAGGTGACTATTTTTTGACGCAGGAGGTGACTATTTTTTGATGCAGGAGGTGACTATTTTTTGACGCAAGGTACACACGACACTATTTTTTCACACATGTTACACCCCTATTTAATTATCTCATCTATTCTTCTATTAGCAACATGTATAGAATTTTAAGTGCATGCTCCTATTGCAACTTAAAGTAATGCATTGAGTAGAAAAATAGTGCTTAAGCAGAGATGGTTCTGTTATTTGATCATTATGGCCATACCTACTTAGAAAGATGATGCTGGGTGGTTATTATATACTATATTATTCAGAGTCTAAATCCTTGCTCACTCACCAGTGTCAATGTTTTCAGTCCTTTGACCAATGAGATATTTTTCTAAGTATCTCAAATGGTCAGATAATCCAAGAAACTTTGATAGATATTTGAATTTAATGCATATTTTCCCCATATTAAAACGTTGAAACTCAATGTTTAGGACATTAAATAGAAATTTAATTTTATTGTATAGTATGGAAGTGGCTTATATCACTCCTATTTATTTAGATAACTGGTGTTCTATCAGTTATCTACCTATGTTCTTGTATTAATTTTCATATATATACTGAGTGTGATCATTATTAAAAAATTATACATAGCTAACTCAAATTGTGAGTTTGTTTATGATAATCTGTATTGCTCCCTCTGGATATTGTTACTAACTAGGCTATTTTTATATATGTTCTTGAATTTGTTATATGTCAAAACTAATGTTTTTCTTTTCAGGAATATAATTTTTCAACACATTCCAAAAGGAAAATAGTTTTGAGGAAAAGTTTGAGAAAATTTGTATGTATCAAACAATCAAGGATATTCAGTTCAAACTATAACATGTCTTTAGATGATGAAGAGGAAATGATGCTATTCAATATGAAGTATTAGGTAAGTTCAGCTCTCTTTTCAATCTTCAATAAAATAATTGACACAATGGAATTTACTAGAGATGCACTTATACCATATTGGTAACTGATACCAGTACCAATACCAGTTATAGTATGATATTCAAGCTAAAGACACCAAAAATATTAGTTCTAGGTAGGTATATGTGGTTAAATTTACCACTAATTTATGAAGTTTACATTTACCCAGTTCTTTTGGATCTTCATGATATGTGATTGCTGCCTAGGTGTTTATACAAGTATACTACCTATGCAATAATGCATCCTAACGTCGTAGCAATATAACAATTCATTGTCTAGCATTGAAGTGAACTCTTACAAGTGTTACTTGCTCAGTGTAATACCTATAAATTTCATTTGTTAGAATATTCTTGTGCTATTGCAATTACCTAAAGTATACCTAGTTTTGAACTACAGTGTGCCTAGTTAGCTTTGAACTACAGTGTGCCTAGTTAGCTTTGAACTACAGTGTGCCTAGTTAGCTTTGAACTGCGGTGTGCCTAGTTAGTTTTGAACAGCAGTGTACCTAGTTAGTTTTGAACTGCAGTGTAGCGTCAGACCGGGTGGCCTTGCGCACCTCAACATTCCGGGTGAAGTTGCGCATCGGTGATTGACGGCGGATGCGTGTAAATAATTCAAATCTGACAACACCATTGGAAAGAGCAGCTCTTAAACCCCCTAGTCCATAAATTTCACGAAAATCGTTACAGATTAAGTATAGATACTAAGTGTTCAAACAGAGACCTATGTTTTTTATAGCAAAATAATTATTTTGGACTAGAATCGAATCTCCGCGAACTATATGCTGTAGTGTTGATAATTATGCTCAAATTTGATTGCAATTTAAGTTGTATACGCATAATTTACTGCAGATCAACGTCATGTAAGATGATTTTAATAATTATAAATTATTGAGATATAACCAATATACTAGATGCGCAAGAACACCCTGGGAATATTTTAATATTTTTAAAACCCAGTTAGTTTTGAAGTGCAGTGTACCTAGTTAATTTTAAACTACAGTTTACCTAGTTAGTTTTGAAGTGAGGTGTACCTAGTTAGTTTTGAAGTGCGGTGTACCTAGTTAGTTTTGAAGTGCGGTGTACCTAGTTAGTTTTGAAGTGTGGTGTACCTAGTTAGTTTTGAAGTGTGGTGTACCTAGTTAGTTTTGAAGTGTGGTGTACCTAGTTAGTTTTGAAGTGCGGTGTAGTATTATTATTCATCTGTTGATTAATTACAACAATATCAGCTGTCTAGTTGTACATAAATATACTATTATAAGCACGAAATGTAATTATTCAGTGAATTGTTTATAATGTTCGTATCAATTTTCAGAAACACTGTCCGGACCCGATTTCAAACCAGTTCATGAAACCATTGGAATCTCTCTATAGAATTCTGACGATTGGGATGGACATAGAGGAAGTAGCATACGCTCCCACACCTGAGCACTCTACGTACCGAGGAACGGGGTACGGTCAAGAGTCCCCCAGGTCACAAGCCCCCCCCCCCGGTCACGAGCCAACCCCCTTCCCTGTTTTTTTAATCTTTATTTACCTAGTTAAACATATGAAGAACTACTTAGATAGAAATAACTGAAAGTTGCTAATGTAGTTTGTTGTACTACACACTTCATGATTGTTCAATGACCTGGCAGGGGGGTTCGAGGGGGGGGGGGCGTCACGCCCCCGATATACATATATTTTATGTTTAATCAGTAATGAACTATAAAGTGTTAATAAGGATTAAATAATATAGGTAAATAAGGATTAGAAAGCAGGGGGGGGGGAACAACCCCGAGGAACACGTTATCAAAGTTGGCAGTTGGCGACCTAATCTCTCACTCTTCTCCCAATTTATATTTGTAAGTATGGTTACATTTTTTATTATTAGTAACAAGTGATACTCATTTTACAAACTTTGACAATCAGTTAGGAAGAAAAATATATAAGTAAGATTTACAATGCATAGCTTAAATTTACCAATAAATTTTTTAAAGCTATCTACTTTACTTTTATAACCTCACCACTACTCTTTACAGTCTATTATATCGTAAATGGAAAAGGAGATGGTGTCCCTTCAGCCCCGAACTGTTGTAATTGGGAATGTATTATTTTACCATGTTTATTTTTTTAACGCTACTTGCAGTTTTGGAAAATAGCGCAAGGTTACATTCATCAACTGCAAGTTCTTAGGTTTTTGTATTAGGAAGGTTTCATTTCCCATCATCATCTTCCATCCACCATCGCCACAGGTGCTTGTGACTCTTTTCGTCACAATCCTTGGTAAGTGACAGCATTCACGGAGAAGCTTTTTTTCCATTCATTAGTATTGTCACTGACGGGTGGTATGTGATATTGTTTATATTGCCACTTTTCTTTCTAACTGATTCTTCCAGTCCCTTCTATTTAATTTCCTTTTGATGTAGCTAAACGGTATGGCCTTTTTGTTCTGAAACAGACAGTTAACTCCTAAATAAATATTTCCCTAACTTGAAACGTCATTCACATTAATTCAACTAGCTATAAACTGCGTCCATCGCTTTATTGCAGATCACTATTTTGTGAATAATTTTAATAATATTGATCGTACAGCAGTGAAACTTTAGTCACTGGAAGATTGCTTCTATGTTAGTATCTTGTTGAAATATTTTTTGAATCCATGAGAGAATTGGAAAGTTATGAACGTTTATGTAGTTTAAAGGTATTTTAACTGTCCATCGCTTTATTGCAGCTCTGTGAAAAGGCCAAAAAATGGGCGATTAACTTCTACCAAGAGGGTAAAAATTGTAACAGGTCCTACAGAAGGGATGACTCTTCTATATTTAGCTAATGAATTTGGGAAAGATAAGAGAAAAATAGTTTCTATTGTGGAAAATCCCGACACCAACCCAAGGAGAGATGAGGGAACGAGGAGAAGCTTTTTCCCCTCGAAATATGAGAAAACTACACAGGCAGGTTATAAGGCAGCTAAATAACACTGGTGCCTCCATTTTCGACCAGGCTGTCATTGGTTATTCGTCCAAACATTGTCTTAAATGAGACGACAAGGAACGTGGAGCCCATTTCCAGGCCTCCTATGTACAAGACCCAAAAGGAAAAAGGCATTAGATGTACACAGAATTACATGAAAACAAACTTTCTACTTGTACTTTTAACAGATGAGGCAAGAGCCACCCTTGATTATCTGGATGGATGGGTTAAATTTTTGATGCTACTGGAGCTGTTTATCCACACTGGTTTCGTCGTCAACAAGGAGACTGTGGCTTTATGTTTTAAGCGGGCATCATTAGTGAAACGTTAATTGGCCCTTTCCGAGTACCAGAGGATGTAAACCTAACAATCTAATCCTACATTTCCTCTTTTGTTGAGTACTTGTTTCCTTGGCCTAATAGTTTGCAATTATCTCGTTGGCAAAAGATGATTTTCTTGCATTACTTCGCAAAATCTCATGCTTGAAGGGTTACAACTTCTTTCCTCATATCTCTGGGCATCAAGTGAGAGACTCTCATGACTTGATTGCCTTGTTCTCTAGTCTTAAGCCCCATTGAGCATTTCTGACCGTTTCATTTGAGACATTACATCAGGACTTTTTTGACGTAAGACGCAATGACAGCCTTATCAAAAATGGAGGCACTAGTGTCATTTAGCTGCCTTATGACCTGCCTGCGTATTTTTTGCATATTTCGAGGGGAAATTCTTTTTCTCGTACCCTCATCTCTCCTTGGGTTTGTGTCGGAATTTTCCACAAAAGAAACTATTGTTCTCTTAACCCTTCCAAGTTATAAAGCTAAATATAGAAGAGTCCTCCCTTCTGCAGGACCTGCTTCAATTTTTACCCTCTCGGTAGAAGTTAATCGCCCATTTTTTGGCCTAATCACAGAGCTGCAATAAAGCGATGGACAGTTAAAATGCCTTCAAAATACTTAAACGTTCATAACTTTCCAATTTTCTCATGGATTCAAAAAATATTCCAGCAAAATACTAACATAGAAGCAATCTTCCAGTGGCCAAAGTTTCACTACTGTACGATCAATATTATTAAAATTATTCACAAAATAGTGATCTGCAATAAAGCGATGGACGCAGTTTATAGACATTATGATCATTTTTTACCCTCATGGTAGATATTGACTGGTATATTGCTGCCGAATAACGTCACATTCATAATATAAAGTATGTATGCGTTAAACGCGTCATATTTTATAGTATGAATATGTGCGTTCATATTCAGTGCAGTATTAATGCAGTCAATATCTGCCATGAGGGTATTTTTTCTATAGTGTTTCACGCGTGGCCACGGACGCTACGCGGTCGCGCATTAGTAGTTAGAACGCGCGTGTCAGCAGTTTAGGGTAGCGCCCCAGTGTAGTTCAGTGCAGTGGGGGGACGTAGAATGAGGTCCCCAAAAGCGGACAAAAATGCTCTGTCGCGGCCCTATCGCGGCCTTCTGCCTGCCGTGATGCCGACCCTGCGCACCTTGTCCGCTGCCCTTATCCTGCACTGAATTTTAACTGGGTATAGACCTCTTATAGGGTAATATTCTAATTAATGCAGTTTTGTAGTTGGTTGCATTCTCTGAGCAGTTTTACAAATCAATGAATTACGATAGCTTCCTTTGTATTTTGGTTACATTTTAATAGCTAAGTCCATGGTTCGTTTTAAGGAGTTACTGAATCAATTATTTAATTAACGAAACCCTCCTGCTCTCAGAGCCCAATCCTGAAGCTGTCAGTGGTGAATGGAAGAGAAGAAAGATGATGTCCTTTAGTCCCTAAACTGTTGTAATTTGGATTATGAGTTTTATTTTTCTTTTGTTTCAACCAAGCTTATCATTTTTTAATGCAATAGCAAGTGTAGAGGGTAGCGCTAGTATTATGTTCTTCAACTACAAGGTCTTTGGTTTTGTATTAGGTCCCGGGCAAGAAGGTTTTATTCTTGGGATATTCCCTTAATATCTACAATATTCCCTCCTAATCTCCATTCTCAGTTTGATGATTAGGGGATATTCCTGTAACAATAATATTGGATAGTATTCAAGTTCTTATACGAGGGTATATTCCAGGAATATTGGAGAGTTACAGTATCCAGTCAGATATCATCCTAGGATATTCAGGGAATATCATATTTCTAAAGTATTCCATACGAAACAAATTGGAATATTCTTGGAATACATATTTTTGATAGTATTCCATTCTGAATATCCCATAAATTTCCCGAGAATTATCAAGCTAGTTACGTATAATAGTATTCCCCAAAAAAATAACGAAGGAATATCCCTGATTTGGTATCTACAATATTCTTAGTGAAGCAATGACGGAATGTAACAGGAATCGAATGAAAAATTTTACTTCCTAAGAAATACTTTTGAATATCCCTGGAACTATTTCAATATTTTTGATAAGGAATATATCCCATTGGGTTTATATGAAGGAATGTTCCTGGAAGATGGGAAATTTAAAGTATGTATGTCAAACAACGAAGGAATGTCAATTGAATCGAACAATGATTTTTTTTTATTTCCTTAGAATTTGAATGTCTTCTTGGATCACTAAGAAACTTGGGTTTGTGAGATGAACTGTTGTAATTTGGATTTCATATGTTCTCTTCTAATTTTTACCATCTACATAACGCTACTTGTAGTTTTTGAGGATAGCGCAAGAGTTAAGCTCTTCGTCTATAAGGTGTTAGATTTTCGTGTTAGGTATGTGCTTCCATTTTCATCTTCCATTCATACAAAACTCCTTCACGGAGCTTTTCTGCATCCATGAGCTTTGTCACCGACTTGTAATGTGACTTCTTCTGTAAGTTAGTTTCCTTTCTGGCTGCTTCTTCCAGTCTCTTGTATTTCAAAACGTCAGCGTTGTGGCCTTTTGTTCTAAAGCAGATACTAAACAACCAAGTATATTAAAAAATATCGCTCTAAATGAATAGAGTTTCGGATCAGTAAATTTAATGCTGGCTCCCTATTAGAAATTAGTAATACTTACAAGAATATCTTATTTCGTTTGTATGAAACGCGAAACTTCTAAAAGTTGCGAATCTAGTAGCCAAAATATTTTTTATCCAATTTAGTTTTCGCCTTGCAGCACTGCTGTTCAGACGTTTTAGACGGGCTATAATAGATAGTAGTTGAATTAGTGTCAATTAAAGAAAAAAGAGGTTAGTAATGTGATTGTAAATGTTTAGCGCATGTACACCCTTGTTTCATATTTTATCAACAGCAGTTATCACTCAACAATTTTAAATTTTGGTTTAAAGTTAAGTATTGATATCTGGTGATAACGGAATAAGACTAGGGTCAAGCATGTAAATTGCAGCACATTAACTAACTGCGGCTTCTAGCAACTGACACATCATATATTCAAAACACACGTTAAAAACTTAGATTAATAAATTATAGCATGGACTGCGCTCCATTTGATAGTTATGCAACATATTAATGGAATTTTGGTTCAGAATTAAAATGCAATTAGAAATTAAAATGCTGCAATTTACCTACATGACCCTACTTACCGTACTATTGTAGTTCGTAGGCCTATTTCTATTCATATATACTCAGTTTATACTTTAATTGTAAATGGCTGCACTAAGTTAATTTATATTACGAAATGTTTATGAATATTTAGCTATAACCTAGGTTAAACTTTGTAAGTGAAATATAAAATTTCATAAAATTATTTCTTCAGTGACCTGTCCTTAAACTGACTAGAGTTTAATAATAAAATTTTAAAAAGTGTCAATAATGATTTTCAGTGTTAATAATGTTCATAGTAGCTTTTCTTTGTTCATGAGCCCTTTCTTGTTTTAATTTAATTTGATTTTTTTACTTTTTTGACCCATATGGTTTCTCAAAACCCTTTTCCTTATCTAATTCTGTATTCCCTTTACTATCTACTTTTTCATCTTTTAAAATTTGAATTTATCACTTAGGATTTTATTTGATTTATGGATTAACTTATTGAATACAGATTATTGATAGATGATAATTAATTATTTTATTTCTTTTTAGGTGCCACTGTCACAGTTTCTGGCAATATGGTAGTTACAAATCTGGAGACATGTCCTCTTCATTTCGTTTTGTGAACTATATAGTATGAAGTGCGTGCACTAAAACTATAGCTGCGCTGACACAACTAGATTCACTTCATTGTCGAGAATATGAAGGAATTTAAGAATAATGACAAAATTAAGTGCTCGATTGAATAAATTTGCTCCAGGTTAAAGTAAAGAACCAAATGCAAAAGACGTTGTACTAGTTGTCACACAGGAAAGTAGCTCATAGCAAATTACGCTACCACCAATCGATTGTAGTGGTAAATAATTTCGCAAAAAGAGACGAAAGCACTGTTGAGCTTTGACTGCATTAACAGATGGAAGAGGAAAATGAGAAGGTGATGGTAAATGAAACCTGTGAGCCTTTCTTAACTAAAAATTGAAAACTTTGCAATTGAAAAGTACAACCATAGCGGTATAGAATAAATAAGAAATATCTAGTGAAAAATACTGAGAGCTTATAAAATATAGATAGAGCCTCTATAACATGTAAACAAGTTGCCCGGGAATTAGTTTGTGCTTGATTACATTATGCTCTTTCTAAATCATGTACTATTTGATATTTTAATAAAATGATTGACGTATGTTTAGTTTCTTTCATTTCATCCCAGTACAAAGGGGCAATTGTTGAAATGCCTAGATGTAAGTAATGTGTCCTATAATTAAAGTGTTAATATTCGTAGATTTTTTTTTACAGTTATTTGTTCAACTTAAACTTCTTGGTGTATAGCTATGTGACAATTAAGTTATGCTGTCAAGTGAATAGTGATACATGGCCAGTGATCCCTCTTCTTTTGGATGTTTTATTTCATTGGTACTTCTTCAATATTCCCTCTTTCTTTGGATGACTCATTCAAAAGATATCCCTTCAACATTCCCTCTTCCTTTAGATGTCTTATTCCATAGGTAATCCTTCAAAATTTCCTCTTAGTTTAGACGTCTTATTCCATATGTTTTCCTTCAATATGCCCTCCTCATTTAGTTGTCTTATTCCATAGGTATTCCTTCAAAATTCCCTCTTAGTTTAGACGTCTTATTCCATATGTTTTCCTTCAATATTCCCTCCTCATTTAGTTGTCTCATTCCATAGGTATTCCTTCAAAATTCCCTCTTAGTTTGGACGTCTTATTCCATATGTTTTCCTTCAATATTCCCTCCTCATTTAGTTGTCTTATTCCATAGGTATTCCTTCAATATTCCCTCTTACTTTAGATGTCTTATTCCATTGGTATTCCTTCAATATTCCCTCATCCTTTAGATGTCTTATTCCATAGGTATTCCTTCAATATTCCCTCTTCCTTTAGATGTCCTATTCTATATGTATTCCATCAATTATTCCCTTCTCATTTAGATGTCTTATTCCATAGGTATTCCTTCAATATTCCCTCTTACTTTAGATGTCTTATTCCATTGGTATTCCTTCATTATCCCCTCCATCTATGGATTACTCATTCCATTGGAATTCCTTCATTATTCCATTGTGATTCATCTCTGTGATTCCCTAGATTTTCCCTTGTGATTTATGGGATTATTCCATAAAAGTGTCAAAAAATTGCACTCCCTGAATATCGAAAAATGATCATCATGGAATATTCCTAGGGAATATTCCGAGAATGTTTTGGGAATATCCATTT
>CANNZV010001130.1:0-179984 GCA_947561585.1 Caprella mutica | reverse complement strand
CAATCATATTGTAATCGAATTTGAACAATTGCATTGAAATATAATTTATACAGATACATATATTGAAATAGTAAATGAGCAATTAGCTTGAATTCAAACGCATTCCATTTCATTTGGATCGAATGCCTTTTTTAATTAGATAATGAAGCAGTTGAACTTAACTGCAAAGAATGAAGAAGAAATTCAAATCATTTATCAAATAACTCTCATGTGTCTCTATTAGAACATCAATCTGACATCTTACTAATGCACTGAACTTTACTCTCAAAATATTTGTCCTTTTTGCTACTCGTGATGTCACTCAAGCGGTGAAATATTTTATAGGAAGATCATCAATCTTATTTTAAATGAAATGACTTTGGTTGCTAAAGTGATATACATATGTCCAAAGGAGTAAATATCAATTTTTTCTCTATTTCTTCTTTTCTAGATTAACATTTTTGTATATAGTGGAGAACCGGAAGAATTCGGACAGTTTTTGTTAAAAACTGAAAAATTCGTAAACTAATTCGAATTTTACTATTTATAGATTTCTCTATGTAGATAAATCATATTAATTCAATTTTATTAAGACTGTTTTACAGTTTAAACTTCCATTCGAAAATTACATATAAGACAAAATGTAAGCAGGATTCAAGTATCCGAATACTCCTTCCTGGAGGGAGACTTCGGACAAGCTTTGAGGATGATTCAGACACCATAAAAAAGGTTAAACCATGGAAATTTGGGTAATTAAACTATATGGTTGAATTCGGATCTACTAATTTAATTGAAATATACCATAATTACTTGTCATTCACAGTAATTTAAATCATCATATATGAAATTTTATCATAATTGTAATGATTGAACATTTTATCCACCAAAATATAGATAGCCCATGAGTAATAACTGTGAAATTATCCTTATATTGTCAATAGGAAATTGTAGAACTATTTCCTTGTACTTTGGAGATAACTATTTCCTTTTTCTTGGAATTGACCAAAATTAGTAAATTAAATCTTAAATATTTCATCGATTTTTAAAGTATAGTCCATAAGTGTAGATCTTCCTACACCTCCAATTTCAGCAGCTTTTCTGACAGATAAGCCATTATGGAATTCATCAAATGTTTTTTGAATACCTTCTTTATTATGTACTCTATCGGTTTTCCTTCTTAAATGAAAAGGCATGAATACGATCGTCAAACTGTAAAATAAAGAAACTTATTTAAGAAGATAAAATACTCTTATAAATGAATGCTATTTATATTAAAATATTAACCTTCAATTTCAAATGTCCTTTTTAATAAGAATTATTTCAATAAATTGTAATGCTGGACTGAATCCGATGCCGAGAGAAGGTTCGAACACCGTCCGAAACAACCTCAACAGAAGTGTCCGATTAATTCACACTTCAAAACTAAAAACATCACCATTTTTCTTATTTAATTTGTATTATTTTCAATAAATATGAGTTTAAGAGGTAAGGGATAATTAGATTGGGGAGAGAATTTAGATGGGGACAGATGGATTCAAATGGGGAAGGGGGGAAAGATGAGGGAGTTAGAAAATTTAGATTCGGAGGAGAGGAATTTTGATGGGAAGAGAGGGAGATTTCGATGAGAAGAGAGGGCAATTTCGATGAAAGGAGAGGGCAATTTAGATGAGAGGAGAGGGGGATTTAGATGAGAAGAGAGGAGGATTTAGATGGGAAGAGAGGGGTATTTAGATGGTAAAGGATGAGGTTTAGATAGCGCGTGAGAGGATCATTAAGATGGAGAGAGGAAGTATTTAGGTGGGAGAGAGGAGTGCTGTGTTTATGCAATGCGCAGTAATACCCCTTCATGTGCGCGTTGATACCCCGATACACTCACTGAAAATTGCGCACGAAAAATTGCCAATAAGTATTTTATTTATTTAGATATTATTTCAAAACTGGTTGAGAACCATCCTCATTCATGATTATTTCATCACGAAAAAAAAAGAGATTTTCTAGTACATTTAGTTTTTGAGTAATTGCAGAGTTTGCGGGATTGTGCGCAGTGATACCCCGTCCAACCCTATATTTTTCATTTCCATCCAAATATTTTAAGGAGTAGATTGAATGATGTTAATAAAATACGTATATACAATGTATATAATTTATACAAAAGCTAATTTATGTATGCAGTATATCAGCTGTATATGATTGAGTATGGTTAAAAGTTTTTTTAATAATTAATATAAAGGAACTGAATTCCGATATGTTTAAGGAATTTTTCATATTTTGGTTCTTTAGTATTAATTTGTTCTCTCGAGCGAAAATACATTTGTAAATTATTAATAAACATAAACTCAATTGCCAACATAGAGGATTAATTATCAGCAATATTTAACTATGAAGGAATTAACAAAACCATACAGCCAGATATAGAATCTCTTTAGCTTTTCATTCAGGGAAACAAATTTTATCCGCAGAAACAATATGACCAAACAATTCAAAGTATAGGGTCATTAATAATCATTATCCTGAAGAACAATGCATAAAGAGACAAATCTTCTCTCGGTGTTCATGTAAGTCTGGATTCTTGCCAAGATGTTCAATTATGTATTCTGTTTCTAAGTATTGTATTCTCGTACTATTTTAGGCACTGAAATAGGAAAAACTTATACAAACATAGAAAGCGAATTATATAATTCCAACTCTGAAAAACTAATTGAACTTCATCTAAATACAAAGTTCGATGAGACCATCAATTTTAACTTTAAATTTCATGTTTAGTATCTTAAATATTTCTTACTACACAGATACCGATTTCGAATTGAGATTATTACATCATACATTTTCTTATTTCAGTTCATTGGTTTGTGTTTTTTCCTACCAATATACATTTTACGTTACCCTATATATCTTAGTGATGTGTTCATTGATAGTATATGCATACTTTGCACTACTCTTTTTTCAAACATATACACGTCTTTGTCAGTAAATTTATTGTTAGAAGATACTGCTTCTTGTTTGGAAGACAAGTATGAGGATTTATTTATTCCAAGTAAGTGCACAGAAGATATTGAGTGATTGACAGCAAGGTAATACTCTAAAAAAACATATCTCTAGGATGAATACTCTGTCTACACAATCGTGTTTTGGTTCAAAACTAGTATATATTTTACGCATATACCGTGGGTGATAAAATCTGATAAGTTAAATACTCCCGCTGAAAGTTCCACCTAGTAAATTTCACAACTGGAAAAAGAAATAGTGAAAAAAAAACAGAATATAACTATGATTGAAATAAGTAGAATATACCTAATTGCAATTGTAAAAAATATTATTGCGATATATGATTGATAAATGCAATGCATCGTTACTTGACAATTTTATTTTCATTTCGTTCTAGAGATCGGTTATATTCTATGACACCTGCTATTAGAATTTAACTGTAAAAATATGTACAATTAACGATGTCAAAATACAACATTATTGATTCTTCATCAATTGTTGATAAAAGTGTAATCTCAACCAGTAAATTTCTATATATATTATAAATTTATAATGGACAAACAATAGGTATTTACTACTTAATTAAGAAAATTTTCAAGTGAAGAATCCTGATTATATTAATTTGGATTGTAACAATATGCTTTCATAATCATAGATCCTAAAAACATTGTAAACAAAGAGTATTAAACACAATTGATTCCTTTAAAACCATCGGTATATAGAACTCAATACAATTTATTTTATTTCAATCTATGATATTCTTAATATTCATGACTCAAAGCATATTATCACAACACTATTAATAATCATTAGGGTGGCAATTGTCCTTGTGGCAATTGTCCGGGTTGCAATTATCCTAGCACGGCAATGCATATAATTACCACGTGTGATGCTCATAACCTGTAATTTCTGAACTAATATATGGTTTTACGGGAGCAAATGTCCGGTTACCAAGATGTCATAATTTTTAAAATCAGTTTTATTTTATGTTGTACTTAATGTAAATTAAAATGTATTATACGGTGAAATTCACCTGGTGGAAATTTCCGTCGGCATTTTTAACCTAAAGTCAAAATTTTATTTTCCTTCTTCAAATGAAATGGTAATATGTATCTTTTCTTTTTCAAGTTGCCCGCATTTTAAGGATAAACAGAGTGACACAACTTCTGGATTTCTTTTTCTGCGAATGAATTCTGGAAGAAACAATGTAGTGATTCTGCACCGGACATAAGGTGGCTCGTAAGTAGAAGAATGGGGCGAGAAAATAATCATAAATAAACGATTAAGATAATTTTAGTGTTTTGTTGTCGAAAAAAACCTCTGTTTCGAACTAATCGGATGATAAGGAAGGAGGTGATGGACATGATTTTCAATTATCATTATATTTGAATTGACAACATCAACAATGTAACAAAAATTTTTACGGATTATGATCATCAATATGGTTAAGTAACTTGAAATGTTACGTTTAATTTGTAATGTAGTTGTTATATATGTTGTACATTACTTTCCTACCAAAAATTTACCTTTAATATTTATTTCGCACTCTTTTCTAAATAGAAACCTCCTTAAGCTGTATTACAATGTAACAGTAAAATCAAACAAAAGAACGAGTCTCTGGTTGAAAGCTCAATAAATTCATTGTTCAGTAAGTAAGCATCTGTAAGCAGTGCCAGCTGGTCTGTAAGTAAGAGCTGACAAGAGCAGTGTACTCTTGGGAGTAAGTATAGTTGAAAGAAATTGCGGAAAGATGAATATACGAACAGGGGTTGAAAACCATTGCAGATCGAGACTGTGATTAAAAAAAAGTCTGAGGTAAATAAAGTATAGGCTCTATTTTGCAATTTCTATAGACCTTATGTTAAAAAAATGTATGTATATAATGAATCGGAGATACAAAAACATAGATCTTTAACTTTACAATTTTTATTGGTCAAATAAATTTCAGGTATTGTTCATAAATATCAAAATATGCACAATGCACAAGTCAAAAATGTTCATTTTTCGCTGAAAAGTGTTTTGATTTTCAACTTCCGAATAAATTATTCATAATATTAATGAGAAGAGTTTAACATAACGTTTCTTAAGTAAAAAATGTTTAAAAGCAAAACGTAATATAATAATTTGGTATTTTCTGTAAGAGAAGATTTGCAAGTAACTGAATATTCTTGATTTATAAGTTACTACGCTATAGAAAATAAGATGAGTCAATATTAAAATAATGGAGCAATTCTACATTAAATTATTATTAATACAATTTCGTACTATATTATTTGTTCCTGTTTCTCTATTATGATTTTCACTTAATTGATTTTATTCCTAATATAATTGTTTGTCCTATTTATTTTCCTAAGCATTAACTAAAAGCTTCCATATGAAAACAATGAATGAAATCAACAGCTCTAAAATGTAACGATAAAATCATTGATGTTTTTAGTTTATTTTGTCGTTATATTTTAGAGAAAATAGTAGCGATAGCACGATATATTTAGGAATAATTTATAATGCATTAACCATGTCATTCTGAAGTTTTCTCTTATTTTATACCACTCTAGTGATTTTTATAATAATAATAATAGGAAGTCGAATATATTTGTAGCTATAAATATATTGCTTAACAGAATGTTTTATCCATAAATATTTTCTCAATTTACATTTCAGATTATAATATAAGATAATATTTAGCGTTTAACTATATAAACAGTAATTCATAATATTAATTATGCATAAAGAATTTTTTTTTTTGTTAACCAATCAAAGATATTATAATGGAACATAATTGATGGAAATGTGTTTAACAAGCACAATGTGTTTAACTGCTTGAAACTCATTAGTATTCTAATTTTCCCCAGAAATTGAGAGCCAACTGTTACAGCAGATGGCTCTCTCTCTCTCTCTCTTATCCCAGATTGATGATCACAAAATATGGAGAGTGTTCCCGTAGAGTTTTGTGTCGATATCTCACCACATGCTAGTGGAGAGTGAACGATTCGGTGCAACCTCTGAACATTAAGGTTCCTGTTCCTGATTGATGGTCTGACTGCGTGAGAAATGCTTCTGTATTCGAACAATTATTTTAATTTCCATCAATTTGTAACTTATTGATGTAATTTGAAAGAGGAAATTATGTATATTAGTAAAACACATTCAGTTAAAAACAATAGATATAGATTGTATCTATATCTGTTTTTGGATATGTATTTAGTGTTTACACTTTCTAGAAACATCATTTTATTTGGATACATTATATATGAGATGAAGAATATGTTGTAAATATTGAATCAAATATCTAGATCAAATACCTAGTAGAAATCAATGATAAAAGATTATTGTAAAATAATTGATTATATCTCATAGGTTACAAACCGAAATAGTAGAACTGCACGCTCTTCACTGTCAAACATGTCCTCAAATCCTAACAAATCCCAAGCAACATTCAGAATTCAACTCAGTTCTGAATGTTCTTCTCCCTAAGGATTCGTCAGTACTGCATTCGAAAAAAGTTTGAGAGGAAAGATGCAGATTCTAAATGAGATTTATTAACATTCAGCACATGGAGACCCGTAAATATTTGAAGATGGCAGATATTTATCACAAGTCCCTATAGAATTATAAATATCTCTATCTGAAGAAGATCGTCGAATTTTAAGTATTATTCTTCCGTTTAAATTATCTAGTAGTAGCAAAAAACAATTATTCACAAAATATAATGTTACCCCATTTAAAACAAAACATTTTTGGTCTGTAACGAAATCTTCTGAAATGAAATTCAAAGATTTAACCCTAATGAGTTTAACTATCAGAATGTACGGGAAGGTTTGACTATTTGTTTAAAAACATATGACTTATTCATAAACCCACGGTAGTGTATTTTTTGCCTGTTGTTAGAATATATACTAAACTAATTTGTACTAAATTTCAATTGAAAATATACGGAGAAATTCACTGTTGCAGGTATATAAGTAATTAGCAACTAAGGGATCAGAGCTGTGTTTGGGTGGAGTGTGACACAATCACAGCTTACGGATGTGTTAGTGCTCCTTTAAAAAGAGATGGATGTTTACTTAGAGGCTAACCAAACAGTATTTCTACGTTGCCACACGTTACCACAGTACAATTAATATCCTAATTTACGTGATTTACGTAGATTTACGCCGATTCATTTTCTATTTTTTTACTTTTAAATATAAAAATATATTTGGTTTTCATGTAGGAATAAGGCCTGTAAATTTATAGGAATGGCATTTAGGATATAAAGAAATTTAAAAATGATGTGCCTAGAAGTCACACATGAAACTCATTAGGGTTTAATATATAATTTCTTCAATATATATTAATGATCTTCACTAAATTGAATAGATTCTATTTAATTAACACTATTATAGGATAGAGGCACGAACTATATAGTATCTTCATCGAAAGGCAAAGTTGAATCATCTTAACCCTAATGAGTTTGACGTGAGTTTTTCAGGCACATCTTTTTAAAATTATTCCTTAAAATTTACTAGCCTTTCATGACTTTGTTCATACATAAATACCAAATATATTTTTGTATCTAAAAGTTAAAATATATTTACGTATCGGCGTAAATCACGTAAATTATGGAATTAATTGTACTTTGGTGACGTGTGGCAACCTACAATTACAGTTTGGTTAGCCAATGCGCACGAACTTTTCCGCGTTTTCATCAATTGCGTAAGCTGTGATTGGGTCACACCCCACCCAATCACAGCTCTGGTCTCTCAGTTGCCAATATCTTAAATACCGATGTATTTATTTCTCCTTTTATTTTCGATATTTTTACTTGAAATTTGGTACACATTAGCTTAGTATATATACTAACAACTTGCAAAAGTCACATTACCGCTTGGTAATAAATAAGACATGAGTTTTTTTGACACAGTCAAACTCATTAGGGTTAACTCTCAGCCCAGTGATTAGGCTAATAAAGTGGACATTTCATAATTCGTTGTTAGTTAAACTACTTAGTAAACTTAACCACATTAGTTCTGACGCTTGTGTCGTTGTTCTTCAGAGGATAAAGCCAAATATCTTCGGTATATAATATAGAACAATTTTCTGTATAATAAATGACAACAAATTGTAAAGGTTCAACGGGTAACATAAGATGGTATTTATTCTATCATTATGAATCTAATCAACTCAAGAGAGTGCAGTTAATCTAGCTATTATTATTCAATTTGTAGTGAGTCAATACAATATATCTATGAATCTATGTATGGAATTCAATCAGTAATGTCTTTTAACGAATATAGAACATAAATCGTAACATAATAATGAAATAAGTACATTTAGTTTTCAATCTATCTCAAAATTCAATCTATTCGCATTTATTATTTGTAAATGGCACAGAAATATAGACTTCAACTTCATCTATATTATTCACTATTAAAACTTGTATTGACAATTTAGTTGCTAATTCATTAATAAAAAAAATTGAAACTGAAAGATGTATGAATATGCAAAAATATATAATAGTCACCTTTAGAAATGGTTATAAATAATCCTGATGTGAAAAAGCTCTCAGAAAAATCAGATCTTCTTCAGTTTGTTGATAGATATCGAATAATTTTCTCCTCACAATGAATAATACATATTTGAGAGTCTAAATTCAACAATTCAATTCCAAGGGTTTCCTTATTTCGTATTTTCTAGACTGCCCAACAATTCCAGTCCTCGAGACACGTAGAGTAAACAGAGAGAGGGTGAGGAGGACTACCTACCCACTCTAACTAAAATGAAATAGAGAGGAATGAATGAGCAGTTACGTGACAATCCAGGGAGAGGGTAATGTATTATAGTTTGGGTCAACTGTTAATCTTCTTAGACCTGCGATAATTTTCTTTCTCTAAGTATTTTGATGACACTAACATTTCTTACGATTTGTAATCTGTTATTTTAAAATATTGAAACTTTTCACTGTTGCATTTAAGTATTCAGATAATTTATAAGTTTCCTTATTTTGATCAAATTTTCAAATCCATAATATTCAATATTCTCTTCCTACGAATAAATGTTTTTCCAAATACTTTTACCATAAGTATAGCTTAAACATAAACCATATCATACAGTAATGTAAATAAAAATATGAATAGGTTGTGATTTAAAATATAATATCAATATTATCAACAGGGTATTAAAATCTCAAAGCTCAAGGTATCTATAGGGTTCAAGCTTTCAAACAGAAAGATATATTATTGAAGAAAGATATGTATCACTAGTATATTACCAGTTTAACTTTTTCTCCAATTGATTGATTTACAAAGTAATCGGGATTTTAGAAAAATTAGCTGGAATATGTTTTAGTTATTCAACTCTATTTGCAAGATATCACAATGATTCATTCATATTATCAATAATCCTGAATTTTAATATGAATTATCAACTTTTTCATAGTCGAATATATTTTTATTCGGATTGTTTTTTTCCGTTATCATATTTTTCGACTATCTGGATTTTTTGTTTTTCATTTTTCAGTTATCGTATTTTCGGTTATCCGTGTTTCTGTTATCCTGATTTCTTTTATCCTAGCCATATGTTTTAATACATATAATTAAATTATTTTAATCATGACGTTTAAGCGTTATATTTCTATTGAAACCAACAGAAAAAAAACACAGTATTAGTATATATGGCGATATCATAAAATGTGTAAAGATGGCTTAAAATTTTATATCATGAACCTGAATTCTAAATCATTCCTCATGATTTATAAAAAAATGATTAACTTTCTAGAATTATTTTTATCCTTCATACATTTATATTTCTTTTTTCCATTCTGTTTTTTTTTATTCTCTACAATTCTGTAATATTCTTCATCTCATCGACATTCACATTTTGATGCAAATTTTCTCAGTTAGAAACATAAGGAAATCACTCAATTAGTTTTTCATCATTTTATCACAGAGAGTTCTTGAAATCACGCAAATTACATATGCTGTGACTGAACCTATCTAAAAGGAATGAATACATTCAGTAAGAGAACAACTCTGAATTTAAAGGAGGAATTATATGAATTCATTCACGATATATAATAAAAGTTCATTGTTCGTAGGTAGAGTAATAATACCAATTTCTTATTTGAAGAAATAGTTCCCATTTCGCTTTACGCTTTATTAGGGTCATTTGATTAATATGACACAATTATCTGCGTTAGAATTACTTAGAGCAGCGGTCCCCTATAGCGTTTTCTTCAAGGAACCCTGCATAGAAAACGATTTTAGCTGTTGACCCCTGAGATAAAAGAATAATTAAGCGCGTGTACTTTGGAGATTTTATCAAAATAAAAATTCAATTTAAAAAGTTTGTAGGTGGAATATTAAAACTACAAATGTATTAAAAATATATTTATTAATTACTACTTAATACTTATAAATGATAAATAAAATAAAAAATAAATAAATGAATAAAAAATACTCGTAAACTATGAAACTAAATTTGGGAATAGTTTTAAATTTATAACCACAAAAATGAATTAAACACAAAACTGTTGAAACTATCCATTTCCAGACTTAGTGCCTCTGCTTATAACGTGGGAACCCTTGCTAGGGGTCCACGGGACCGCCTATGTAGGGAACCGCTTACTCAGAGTGACCCTCCCATTGTAATACAAGAAACTGTCAATGAAAGATTCACTAAATTGTAGTTAGATATCAAAAATGAAAGGAAAAGGATAGTTTCTTTTTGGTATGGTAGTACATTTACCTCAAAACAGTATTTTCTTCTTTAATTTCAAGAATCACAACTTCTGTTTGTGCTTTTGTTCAAAACATATTTCAAATATAACAAGTTATAATGAAAGTGATTATGAAACCCTTCCAGCAACATTGACAATAAATGGGAAATAAGTCTAAATTTTTAATATCCAAATACTATTCCTTTCTAGTTATTGAAGGAGAACAAATGAACATCGTGCTTCAATACTATCTCCTCAGACTAGTATAAAAAAGCTCTAAATTTCCCATCATGGCGACATCCTGAGTATATTGCAGTCAATAAGGCAGACATGTGTGCCATGATATGATGCATGAACAATATCAAATCACAGGACTGATGGCATGTGACATGGACTAACATATTTCTGGTCTTGAGAAGGTAATGTCAGAGAATAAGTCACTCTGATGATGTACTAAAAGAGAAAAGAGTCACTGTGACAATGCACTATCAGAGAAAAGAGTCACTGTGACGTTGCACTATTAGAGAAAATAGTCACTGTTTTAATGTACCATCAGAAAAAGAGTAACTGCATGATCACAATATTAAAAAAATTCTAATTTCATTATAACTTTACGAATCTTAAAAATTTGATGATGTGAACCCAGATCTATTTTAAAATAACTATAAACATTAATATTTTTATTGATTGGAAAAATAACTGTAAACTGTAAGAGAAGCATGACAGATACACTTTTCCTTGACTGTAACAAAGTGTAGAGTGTGCATGCTTATATCCTCTCGCTTCAGAGTTATTTCCTTCATCAACAGTATCTTTTAGGATAATTTTAGCAAGATAAATGATATACTGTTTCATATATGACCTATATGGGCTTTGATATACCACAATAAATGATAAAATATCAAAATAAGTGTAGTTTTAATTGAAGCTATTAATATTGGTGTGTCCTCCAATATAACTCTTAAATGGCTTCGAATTAAATAATTTATATACCTGATTACGATGAGAGATAAGAGAAATGGTTTATCTACATTTCTCGAGTGCAATAACATGGGACAACCGCTAGGATAATAAATGAGGTAGAAAAGGTTGGAGAGAAAAGACCAGATTTTTTTTTTGCCTTTACATTTCACTCGTTTATTTCCACTGGACATATTATGGTCCAAATGGTTTCTAAATTGAAGGGAAAATTTACGGGTGAAATAAATTAGATTTAGCAACTCTATCAGTAACATATGAAGGAGAAGGTTGGAGGGGTTATGAAAATATGCCTTAAAACTTGTTTTACTGCTTTAAACTTGAGTACTGCCCAACAAATATGACGGACTATATTATTTTCTATTTTCTGAATTATAAGAATAAAATTGACTTGATATTTAAAAAAAAAATCTGAACATATTTGTTCCCTGGATATTTTATTTTCTGGATATTAACTGTTATCCAAATTTTTATTATTCATGATTTTTGTGTTGTCCGTATTTTTAAGTTATCATGATTTTCTAGTTTTTGTATTTGTATTTAATTCTGAACTTTTCGATTTTTTATATATTTAGCTTTCAAGATTGTTTGTTTGCTCCGGATTTTTCAATTCTCAAATTTTCAGTTCTCAGGATTTTTTGGTCATCCGAATTTTTCAGATTTCCATCATTTTGGGTTTTCATATTTTCGCTTATCTGTATTTTCGATTATCTTTATTAATAATTGGTATACGTAATTGTTATTCAAATCGTAATTAAAATGATAAAGCGGAACATTTTTCTAATAGGGTGACTTTTTCGCAAAAAAAAATCATTTAAAATCAATGATTTTTAATCGAATTGAATCACTACTTTGACCCTAGTGAGATTGACATGCGTTTTTTGGCACATTTTTTTTAAATTACTTTATATCTTTCATGTCATTCCTTTTAATTTACCGGCCTTTCTTGACTTTGTTCCTTCTTAAATACCAAATATACTTTTGTATTAAGAGTTGAAAATATTTACGTATAAGCGAAAATAAGCGTAAATCACATAAATTAGGAAATTAATTCTACTGTGGTCAAGTGGGGCAACGAATATATACAGCTAGCTAATCTCTCACACACTTTCATCCAAGTTTTCATGGAGAACAGACTCCACCCAATCACAGCTCTACTCTCTCAGTTGCCAATGTCTTATTTAGCTATGTATTTATCTCTCCTTATATATTTGCTTGAAAATTGGTACACATTAGTTTAGTATATATACTAACAACTTATAACAGTACCGAAATAACTCATTAGTTATTTTATCCGGCGAAAAAATACTTTTTATCACTAAATATTTGATTATTTCTCATATTACTATTTAAATTATATTATAAGTATTTACCAATTATGCCTCTTGTTGAAAGATTATTACTTATACTGTGGATAAGAGAAGTTTTTTTTTTCTCACCAGAGAAACTTATTTCATCTACATATTTGAAAGGGTGAAGAGAAATCGAAAGTGCTCTTTTCAAAAATTGCTCAAAATTAGCACAAATCAATAACCACTTGCCACATATCAATTATTGCAAAATATGACCAATTAATTTTGTATACCATTGTTCATTTCAGTGAGAAGAGAATCTTATAGGAATGAGATTATGTGCAAAAGTGATTCGAATTATCAAAGAACAAGATTTTAGACATGTTTATTTCAATTGTTCCACCAGTGACAAGCTGGACGTTTTATGATTAATCTATGATGTTTTTAGTTGTACCAATACTAAATGTGTTTGTATAAAGATTTCAGGTAACTTTCTAACTAATCATTTACCTTACCTGACATACCGATCACTATAATTACTGCTGCATGTTCAGTAGCACATTTCCTTGATAACGATTTTTTTTTGTGCTGACAGATGATGGAGCTGAAGGGTATGTATGGTACTGGCAGAGAGATGGAACTGAAGAGTATGGTACTGACAGATATATGGAGCTGAAAAGTAGAAACTGGTAGATGATGGGGCTGAAGAGTTTTGTACTGGTAGTTGATGGAGCTGAAGGGTGTAATACTGGTTGATGATTGAGCTGAAGGGTATGGTACTGGCAGATGATGGAGCTGAAGGGTATGGCACTGGCAGATAATGAAGCTGAAAGGTATGATACTGCAGATGATAGAACTGAAGTGTATATTTGGTGCAGACAGGTGATATAGCTGAAGGGTGTGGTTCAGGTGATGGAGATGATCAACCAGATCATCTTGGCGCTATGCAGTTCGATGCATTGGAGCATAGTTAGAGCAACCTAGATATTATAACCCATTAAACCATAACACACATTTGGATTTAAGATAAATATAGACAGAGAGATATTAAAGGTGTAATCCATTAACAAAATATTCCTCACGCTCATGATTTACTGAATCCATATCTGGTTGGTCCTAGGAGAGTGTATCAAAAAGATCTACATGATGATATGGATATACCTACTTTTGCATGTAATAATCTGAAAGTCACTTACTACATTGGCAAGGATTACTGACGCATAATGTACATAGATTGGACTTATATTCTTATTGGAGATATTCGGAGAGAACAGATGAGATAGTCTCTAATTATATCTATATTACATTCCGTTTCCATAATCTGAGTATAAATTGTGTATTGGATAATTTTAAAATTGTAGTCAATAATTTTGATCAGCGATCCTATTTTTCGATCTGATATTTTATTCGATTGTAAGAGATTACTCTATAACTGAATCAAATTATATAAAGAAGTACATCTTGTAATGAGTTCCCAACAAAAGTATAATAAAACGATATTATTGAGTTTATGTGATCTTTTCACGTTAGAATCACTTTGATCACTAAGAGTAAAAATTTGAGTAATATCCACCGGTTATTCCCCTATTAAGTTTAAAAAGATACTCTCAAAGATCCTAAGGCTATTTTCCAGTCCATAATCAGTTAAAATTCTAATTTGAAATATATGGATTATGGATGGGGATAACTATGTACCTCAGATCATTTGAAATGAATTTGCCTAGGCTATCATTATCCGAGGCATTCTTTGTTATACAATGGGAAATAGGAGTAGAATATAAGTAGGTAAATTAGGAGGAGAATATCAGTGGGAACATTAGGAGGAGAATATCAGTGAGAATATTAGAGGGAGAATATAAGTAGGTATATTAGGAGGAAAATATCAGTGGGAAAATTAGGAGGAGATTATCAGTGAGAATATTAGGGAGAGAATATCATTGGGAATATTAGGAGAAGGACACTAATTGGAATATTAGAAGGTTAAACAAATGTTAAATGTATTCAACTGGCTATGTGCAAACCAAATTTAAATCAATATCAATAAAACGAAGTTCATTGTGATATCTTACAGAGACGACATTGTGCTTCCTCCCGTCTAACTTGGGGATAGAATGATTGGTGAAACCGACACTTTCAATTCATTTTTCGGAATTACCTCGGACAAGCATCTTACGTTTTGCTATCATATTGATTATATTTCTGCCAAAATTTCGAAGTCTATTAGAGTGATATTTAAATTAAAGCAGTGAGTCCCTTCTTACATACTTAGAATTTTATATTTGGGTTTAAATTACCCTATCCTTCAGTTTGCTATTGAAATCTGGTTCAGTGCTCCGAGTGCTGCTACCGATAATTTGTTCGTATTGCAGAATTAAGAAAGCAATTCGAGCGATAAGTGATCTGGATTTATATGTTCGTACAACGCCTAATATCTATAATATGCACATAATGAAGATTGATGATGTGTACCATTATAGGAATGCAATTTATTTCCATGAGACTTTGTATCATAATCACGACAATTATCTCAGAAAACAATTATCATTCGTAGATGAACAGCATAGGTTTTTGACTTTTATTTTGATGACCGAGCAACTGGTTATGCACTATGCAGGTACATTTATTTTATCCCAAGTTTATTGGCTCTGCAGCACCTGAATAATATTGTCCATTGGTCAATGAATTTGACCACATTGTTTTGAAGATATGAGCATCGAGAATATCAATATTGTATATTTGATATTTATGTAACGTCCATATATGATTTGATTTTTCAACCAAATTCAGCCCAAAAAAGGGAGAAATCTCTAATTTCAATAGCCTTGCGGCACCTGAAGGAATCATTTATATGAGCTCAGCTTTCACGATACATATTAACTAATCATAGAGCACCTAGAAATCACTAATGCATGTTTTTAAAACATTCCCGTATTATCTTAAATTTCTGACCAAATTTAGCAAAAAAGGGGAAATCTTTAATTTGAATAGCCCTACGGTACCACTACAAAATAAACCCATTCATTTACAATTCACAGTTTAAATCTACCATTCTTTCTTATCATTTCATTTTGTATTAATACCTTTAATTTGTATCCCTCACAAGGCAATATCATTAACAGATAGTTAGAATATAGCAGTGTGAATACAAACCATCTAACATCAGCAGTGCTTTATTTGTATTAAACAAGTGCGTTCTATAATAATATAAAGTGCTAAATTTTCCATAGATGAGTAGTGAAGGCAGGGAGAGTTTGGGTTTCATTTCGATCTTGGTTATTTAACTAGATCGAAATAGGGCTAAATAATATACATAGGCAAACTGCATTTGAAATCTATAGGTTGCTCTTTTTATGTTGACGGTAATTAGTAGTGTAACCACGTTTCTAGTGCAGTCAAGTAAATAATGACCAATTTTGATATACATAATTAAATGTGTTAAATACATTCTAATTTCTTTAAATCCCTTAATTATATAATTATTATAGCTTAATAATATATCTTCTATCTCAAAAGTCTAGATATCTTCTATCTCAAAAGTCTAGATATCTTCTATCTCAAAAGTCTAGATATCTTCTATCTCAAAAGTCTAGATATCTTCTATCTTAAAAGTCTAGATATCTTCTATCTTAAAAGTCTAGATATCTTCTATCTTAAAAGTCTAGATATCTTCTATCTTAAAAGTCTAGATATCTTCTATCTTAAAAGTCTAGATATCTTCTATCTTAAAAGTCTAGATATCTTCTATCTTAAAAGTCTAGATATCTTCTATCTTAAAAGTCTAGATATCTTCTATCTTAAAAGTCTAGATATCTTCTATCTTAAAAGTCTAGATATCTTCTATCTTAAAAGTCTAGATATCTTCTATCTTAAAAGTCTAGATATCTTCTATCTTAAAAGTCTAGATATCTTCTATCTTAAAAGTCTAGATATCTTCTATCTTAAAAGTCTAGATATCTTCTATCTTAAAAGTCTAGATATCTTCTATCTTAAAAGTCTAGATATCTTCTATCTTAAAAGTCTAGATATCTTCTATCTTAAAAGTCTAGATATCTTCTATCTTAAAAGTCTAGATATCTTCTATCTTAAAAGTCTAGATATCTTCTATCTTAAAAGTCTAGATATCTTCTATCTTAAAAGTCTAGATATCTTCTATCTTAAAAGTCTAGATATCTTCTATCTTAAAAGTCTAGATATCTTCTATCTTAAAAGTCTAGATATCTTCTATCTTAAAAGTCTAGATATCTTCTATCTTAAAAGTCTAAATATCTTCTATCTTAAATTCTGATTAAATTCTTTTTTGATCTATTTATATTTCATCCTATTATCTTTATCTTTACTGCAGAAGTAGAGTGAGGAAGAAATTCGTCAACTAATTTAGGTCAATTGACTATAATTATAATTTCTTTTGACTAAAGATCTCTCACCTTACAATCATTCTGTAGTTGGCGACCATGACAGGACACTTATTATTTTTTGTAGCCTAAATATTAGCCCATTAACCAACTCTCCTACCGCCATATACTCTCATCTCGCTTTAACTTAATTTTGATTATTTCGCACTGATATTTGCTCCGCAGATCTGAAATTTTGTCAAATTTTGTTGTTTGATGAAATTATTAATTTTCGGTCATTTTTATGTTCGTGACTTATCACGATTAAATATTTTTCACTTCATTGAGGAAAATGTTAATATTTCGGTTAAGTATATGTCATATCCTGGAGCTACTTTTCACTCTATTTTGATTAATCCTAAGGTGTTGATTGATGAAATTCAAGAATATAGGCCAGATTTCTTTGTTTCTATCTTGGGAGGAAATTGTATAACTAACAGTGTAGGTAATTACCAACTGTTCAGTGACTGCCGTTCATTTTACGAGCTAGTTAGACAATATTTCCCAGATTCAATAATAATTCCAGCTCAAGTAGAACTTAGATTCTATAAAACTAATAATAATTTCGATAGTCCTTTGTATCCAGTGTTTGTGAAACGTAGGAACGCTCTGAATAAATTTATTAATAGACTTGGGGTTGAGAATCATGTATTGATGGTAGGTGGAATTGGTAGAATAGATCATTGAGTTTTCTACAGAGACGAAGTTCATCTCAATATTTATGGGTTGAAAAAATATTATAGTTATATTCGTACTACTGTAGCATTCGCGATTAGAAATCTTTAACTTTCAATATGGCTACTAAAACTTGTAAAGTGTTGAAGGAGAAGCGTCGTCTAATAAGGACTGACTTAACTCGCACTTCTAATATAATTAATGAAAGTTTGGCTAACTTAACTATTGAACAAAAAGATAATTCATTACAAAGATTGAATAACTTGTATATTAATTTAACTAAGTTGAACTCTGAAATATTTGATTGTATGATGGAATTAGAGACAACTGAAACGGAGAATGAGACTGAATACAATAAATGTGTAGAGTATGAGGAGACCTTATTGGCTGCAATTTCAATGTTAAAAAATGCTACTAGACCATTGCCTATGAATTCTGGACCTGTTCCTTCCGGTCATACTAACCAAATTAAAATACCCCTAATTCCATTACCTAAATATGGTCACCGAGATGGGGAGGATTTGACCAAGTTCATTGCCAATTTTGAACTAATTATCAACAAGTATGATTTGACAGAATTAGAGAAATTTGTTTATTTGAAGGGTCAAGTCTCTAATGAGCCAGCTATTATATTGGAGTCTTTAGAGTCAGCTAATCAAACGTACACAGGTGCGAAAGAGTTATTGGAATTGGCATTTGCCTCAACAATAACTCTCAAATTTAGTGCAATTGAGAGACTGAGAAACCTCAAATTGACTCCTAAGGATGATCCATATAGATATATTAGTAATATGAGACAGATAATTGAGCAGTTTAGTATTTTGAAATTGGCTACAAATGATGTATTGCAATTCTTCATATGGACTGGGTTAAATCAAGATATGAAAAACCAATTAATTGCAATTACTAATAACAATAAACCAGATATTCATCAAATTCAAACTTCTATATTTGATGCTACAGAACGGTACAAGAATTTGGAAAATAGGAATTCGAAACATAATTCACTAAATAATTCTCAATCCACTCATTCTTTCAAATTTGATGATAATGCATCGGTTTCTGCAGTGGCAGTACAAAATCGAGACAGGAAAGATAACAAAGCTAAATACTGTAGTTTGTGTTCTTCCAAAGAGAATAATTGTACTACACACTCTACTTTCGAATGTAATCGATACCCTAATGTGACAGACAAGTTAGAGAGGCTTAAAGCTTTGAACGGTTGTTTTAAATGTGGGAACACTAATCACACTGGTCAACAATGCTGATATATATTTTCTCGTAAGTGTAGCCTTTGTTCTAAATATCACTTCAGTTATCTTTGTAATGAGAAAGGTGTAAAAACAAAGGATAAAAATCCTAATTCTCAATTGATGTCTAGTTCGGTATTTGTGGGAAAAACTAGCTTAGAGCAATACGGCGAGGATTCAATAATTCCTTCGTTCACTTTTATGCACAAAGGAAATTTACTTAGGGTTATGAGGGATAGCGGTTGCCAACCTAATTTTATTTCTGGAAAAGTTGCTGATAAATTAGGTTTGGAGATTATTGATAATAACTTTGCTATAACAATTAAAGGTTTTAATTCTGATGAGAAGATAATAACTAAGGTTGTTCTATTGGATATTAATGGAAACCCACCTATTCCTGTTATTTGCATACCTGAAATTTAAATAAATTTGAATCTTCCTAATTTGGGTTATGTTGTTGCTATGTTTAAGGAGAAAGGTTACGAACTTGCAGATGGATATTTGAATAAGAATTCTGATAACTTAGGTAACTTTGATCTTATTTTGGGTAATAAGGATTCGCAAATCTTTGCTCAAAGGGAGATAACATTTGGGAAATCTCCTTGTTCGGTTTACAGCGAGTCTCCGTTTGGAATAGTTCTTTGTGGGGGAATAAAAAGATTGATTAAAAACTTGAGTTGTTTGCCGATTGTCATTAGTCAGTCTGTGTCTATTGATCCTCATTTAATTGCGATAGATAAGGATACTCCGGTGTTGGATCAATTTGATCAGGTATTTTCTTTCAAAATATCTATAGATTCGTGCTGGTTAATTGATCCCACATAGTTAGAGAAGGCAACTGATGATCTTGTTAACTTTTCAATTCCAAACATGATCTATGATTCTAAAGACTATCCAGACACTTACAAATTAGAGGATGAGCGCATGAATTCTTATGTGTTAGAAACTATGTCTCGAGATTCCGATGGTAGACTAACAGTTCCATTATTGTGGAATGATAGAGTGTCCCATAATCTTGGCACTAACTATAACCTTTCGAAAGCTGTTCTCATGAGTAATTTGAAGCGATTAAAATCATCTCCCGATAAATTAGAGCTTTATAATGATGCTATCAAGCAACATGTTGATATGGGAATAATCGAGGAAATTACTAATTTACCTACGTATATGTCTGAGCATCCTACCGTTAGCTTTCTACCTCATATGGGCGTTTTTAGAATGGGTCACGAAAGCACTAAATGTAGAGTTGTTGTATTATCTAACCTTGTTGAGAATTCTTCTTCTGAAAATGCCATAAGCCACAATCAAGCCATGTTGAGTGGAGCAAATCTAAATTCTAAGATATCTACTTCTGTAACGAAGCTTCGTTTTGACAATTACCTTTTAGTATTTGATTTAGTAAAGGCATTTTTAAATATCAGGATAAGAAATATTGATCAAGACAAGTTAGTTATATTATGGTATAAGAAATCCACTAATGGTAATTTATTGGTTGCGTACAAATACAAGAGACTTCCTTTTGGGTTGAGATGCTCACCAATGTTGTTGATGATCTGCTTGTATTTCATTCTTGTTATTGATAACGATGAAAGTACTGGAAGTTACCTGGAGAATCTGAAAAAGCTCATTTACGATCTGACTTACATTGATAATTGTGCCACAACTGCTAATAGCCCTTCAGAGCTCTCTAAGGCTTATGATAAGTTGGAAAACATATTCCAACCCTATAAGTTTAAGCTTCAGCAATTCGCAACAAACGAGCCTATATTGAATGCTCGCCTTCCAAAGGAACAAGATGAAGAAGTCTCGGAAGTGAAACTTTTGGGGCTCAATTATGATAAAGGAGGAAATACACTGTCTACTTGTAAACTCTCTCTAGATAAAAAGGCAGATACTAAACGGAAAATTCTATCTAGTATTGCTTCCAATTACGACGTACTGCAAATTAATGGACCTATTCTTAATAGAGCTAGACTCTTTGTTCACAAGATTCAGTGCCAGAAGGATATTACCTGGGATGAAAAGATTAGCCAGTCCTATCAAAATGAATGGAACAAAATTGCTAATCAAACTAACTCTGCTCCATCTTTGAAAATGAATAGAAGCAGGGGTCCTAGAGACGGAACATACGAGATTCTATGCTTCACTGATGACTCTGTTGTTTATCTGAGGCATATTGAATCTTCAAAGATAAGTTTCGTATCTGCTAAAAATAGAATAGTGAACAATAAACTTCAATCTAAAAGCATACCGTCATTGGAGTTGCATGCTGCTTCTCATGGAGTGCAGCACATATTGGATGTTTCAGAGGAGCTGTCTGGTGAAAAATCTCTATTTCCTATCAAAATAGGTGATATGAAGCTGTACTCTGATAGCATGGTAGCACTCTCGTGGATCAACGGGTATGTAAACAAGCTAGATAAATTGCAAAAACTTAATGCATTTGTTAAGAATAGGCTTGATTTTATCAGTAGATCTTGTGAAAAATCAAGGATAGAGTTTAATTTTGTAGCTGGAGAATGTAACCCAGCTGATTTCATCACTAGACCAATCAGTTATAATTTGTTGTCTAAAAGTAACTATTTAAGTGGTCCTTGCTCAAATGAAGACTGTGAAGTGGTTATAGATAATTTTAGATTCACAGTGCCAAATAAATATGGCAGAGAATTGAACGAGTCTACAAAGATTACTGTAGATACGGTTACTGTTAGCAAATGCCCTGAGTTGAGATTATTAGTACCATTAGATAGATTTTCAAGCTTTCATAAACTTCTTAGGGTTAATGTAATGGTAATAACCTTCATTAATAAGTTGAAGAAAGCTGTTAGTCGGAGTTTAAGCGATAGTGTAGATGTAAATAGAGCTGCTTTTCAGCATGTTATTAAATGTAACCAAATTAATCAGTTTCCTGAAATATATAGTTATTTGAATTCTGAAAATGTTGTGAAGTCTAACATTCCTTTTTTAGTGACTAAATTTAATTTATTCTTGGATAACTACGGAATAATAAGAGTTAGAAGCAAGTTTAAAGATTGGAAGATAAATGTTACTAAGGAGTTTCCAATATTCCTATCTAAGAGTGGTTCTCTTACACGCATGGTAATTAGATATTATCATAAAAAGTTGAACCATTCTGGAAAGTATACAGTTATATCGGAGATTCGTGAAATATATTTCATACCTAATATATTTTCTACTGTAAAGAGAGCGATATCCAGTTGTATTATTTGTAGAAGAGTCAATACTCGTACTATTCGCAATAATCAGTCCTTTTACAGAGACTTCAGACAGAGAGAATCCACCGAATATCCCTTACAGATATGTCTTTCTGGATCACTTTGGGCCATACAATGTGAAGTTTGGCGGAGGGACTAAGAAAGTGTGGATCTTGTGTATCACATGCCTCTGGAGTCGCGCAATCAATCTGAAGATATGCTATGATTTATCGATGCCTGAATTCTTGCGAGCTTTGCAGTTACATATTTTCGATTACGGAATGCCGGAAAGAGTTTTTTCAGATTTAGGTTCGCAAATTGTAGCAGGTTCCAATTTCATCAAGGATGCACTAAAAGATCAGTTCTGTATAAAGTACTTGGAAGAAAACGGCATGACGAGCATAGAATTTGACCATTACTTCAAAGGAAATAAGGATTTAGGTGGTCTTGTTGAGTCATGCGTCAAAATCTCGAAACGATTGATAAATGGAGCGTTAAGGAATAACATACTCCATATTATTGATTTTGACTTCATCATTCAACAAACTATTCATTTAGCAAATAAAAGGCCAATTGCATTCCGTGAAACTTTAAGAGAGGATGCAGATATGGACGATGTACCTTCTCCAATAACGCCAGAAATCTTGCTCAAAGGGTATGATATACCTACACTAGGTATTTTACCTCTGTATGAAAATGCAAGTATTAATGAATGGGATGATAAATCATCAAATCTTAAAAGTATACGAATTTCATCAGATAAGTTGCAAAAGGCAAGAAGAAATTTGAAGAATGTTTACCACCAGGAGTTTTTAGGAAATCTGATAAATCAAGCAGTGGAACGTCCCAATTCACATAAACCCGTTAAACATCATAAGTTGAAGGTTGATGACTTAGTTCTTCTGAAGGAAGACAATATGAAAGCAGTCAAGTTTCCAATGGGAAAGGTAATCAAGGTATTTGGAAATGAATTGGATGAGGTCACTTGTGTGGAAATAAAGAAGGGTAACCGAGAAGTTGTGAAAAGGCATGTCAATTCTGTTATCCCTTATTTAACCAGTTCTGATGAAAACTCAGATATTCATGTCAAAACTGAGCAATGTACTCAAGATGGGAACAGCAGATTGAAGTCTCCAGAGTGTAAGCGAGGGAGAACAACACGAAAAGCTGCAAGATTGTGCTCTTCGCAAAATAAGAAACTTCTCGATTCAGGAATGGTTTGAGACAATTGTCCAACCTAAGTTGTATATAAATTCATTAATATGTATATAAGTTCTGTGTTTGTGTTTGAGTTAAATATTTGTTCTTAATTTTAAATAATTTGTAAATAAAGTTAATATAATTAATTTCTTTGGTAATTACCAAGAAACTAATCTTTTGGTGAGGAGACTACAAAATAAACCCATTCATTTACAATTCACAGTTTAAATCTACCATTCATTCTTATCATTTCATTTTGTATTAATACCTTTAATTTGTATCCCTCACAAGGCAATAGCATTAACAGATAGTTAGAATATAGCAGTGTGAATACAAACCATCTAACATCAGCAGTGCTTTATTTGTATTAAACAAGTGCGTTCTATAATAATATGAAGTGCTAAATTTTCCATAGATGAGTAGTGAAGGCAGGGAGAGTTTGGGTTTCATTTCAATCTTGGTTATTTAACTAGATCGAAATAGGGCAAAATAATATACATAGGCAAACTGCATTTGGAATCTATAGGTTGCTCTTTTTATGTTGACGGTAATTAGTAGTGTAACCACGTTTCTAGTGCAGTCAAGTAAATAATGTCCAATTTTGATATACATAATTAAATGTGTTAAATACATTCTAATTTCTTTAAATCCCTTAATTAAATAATTATTATAGCTTAATAATATATCTTCTATCTCAAAAGTCTAGATATCTTCTATCTCAAAAGTCTAGATATCTTCTATCTTAAAAGTCTAGATATCTTCTATTTTAAAAAGTCTAGATATCTTCTATCTTAAAAGTCTAGATATCTTCTATCTTAAAAGTCTAGATATCTTCTATCTTAAAAGTCTAGATATCTTCTATCTTAAAAGTCTAGATATCTTCTATCTTAAAAGTCTAGATATCTTCTATCTTAAAAGTCTAGATATCTTCTATCTTAAAAGTCTAGATATCTTCTATCTTAAAAGTCTAGATATCTTCTATCTTAAAAGTCTAGATATCTTCTATCTTAAAAGTCTAGATATCTTCTATCTTAAAAGTCTAGATATCTTCTATCTTAAAAGTCTAGATATCTTCTATCTTAAAAGTCTAGATATCTTCTATCTTAAAAGTCTAGATATCTTCTATCTTAAAAGTCTAGATATCTTCTATCTTAAAAGTCTAGATATCTTCTATCTTAAAAGTCTAGATATCTTCTATCTTAAAAGTCTAGATATCTTCTATCTTAAATTCTGATTAAATTCTTTTTTGATCTATTTATATTTCATCCTATTATCTTTATCTTTACTGCAGAAGTAGAGTGAGGAAGAAATTCGTCAACTAATTTAGGTCAATTGACTATAATTATAATTTCTTTTGACTAAAGATCTCTCACCTTATAATCATTCTGTAGTGTACCTGATGGAATCAATTATATGAGCACAGATTTCACGATACTTATTTCCTAATCATAGAGCACCAAGAAATCACTATTACATGTTTTTGAAACATTCCCGTATTATCTTTATTTCTCAACCAAATTTAGCAAAATGAGGGGAAAAATCTCTAATTTCAATAGCCTTGCGGTACCTGAAGGAATCAATTATATGAGCTTAACTCTCACGATACTTAATTTCTAATCATAGAGTACCAAGAAATCAATTTTGCATTTTAATAAAACATTCCCGTATTAACTTTATATCCTAACTAAATTTAGAAAAAAGAGGGGAAAAATCTCTAATATCAATAGCATTGCTGCACCTGAAGGAATCAATTATATGAGCTCAGATTTCAGGATACTCATTTTCTAATCATAGAGCACCAAAAATTCACTATTGCATCTTTCATTTCGAATTTGAAAAAAAAAAACATTTTCGCTCCACCCTAATATTTATGTCTCAAAAATAAAGTTTTACAATCCTGAAAACTATTTTACCTGCAGAAATGGTTTGTGATGGGATAATTCATGGCTACTCAAAAATTTGTGTAAAAGTTGGATCGATGTGGTTAAGTATATAATGTCTACCTAATTTTCTATGGCTCCTTATAAGTTCCTTTCTGAGTAGATATTTTAAATATTTTGGAAATAATACAAATTTATCTATATAGAATAATAAATATTTCAATTTTATCTCATAAAATTCAATTTGATAATAAAAAAATCCCGTCTATCTCTCTCTACAAGATTTTCTTAATGACTGTTGTAAAACGTTATTGCAATCAAGATTTATAGATAAACCATTAATTTTTCTCTTTAGTTCTAACGAGAAGTCGATGTGTATAATCTATGGCAACTAACCTAACACACGGAAATGTTGAATCACAGACCGTTGGAATTAATCTGGCAACATGGATGGTGATAAGAGGAGGTATGTTATCATCAATTTCCATCTTGTTAGTAATTAAGAAACGGGAGTATTGATTATTGAATGGGACAATATATCATAAAATATGAACAATTATTATATATCAGAGGCAATAAATTGATAACAAAATTAATTATGTAATAAGATCATCTATAGTTATTAAATAAGATCAGCCATAATTATAAAATTTTACAATAAAAAGATAGGCTAAATAATTAAATAATTGAATGATGGATATTCGTAGAGCGCATACTATCGTCACTGCTTTAAAAATACCTTTGCCATCAAAAAAATGACCTGATCGCTCCCAATATCTGATAAACTAGTTCCAGTATAATAACCAATCGTCCCACCTAATTTCGAATAATTAAATGCGGATCAAAACATAACCTTCCAATTTTACGAAGGTACTTAGATCAGCAATAAATAGGATTTAAATTAAATTTAAATCCTATTTAAATTTAAATTTAAAACATGATGAGCAATTATAATCATCATATAGAGAAATTATGATCGAATATATTTTTAATGTTGACTATTATTATTACAAATGAATGGCGCATGAGTAATATAAACACCTCAACAAAACACTCAAATAATTCAAAAAATATTGAAAATATATTACTATAATCATTTAAATATATCTATAATGCAGTGAACTTCAATTATATTATCCGATTCAGTCTTTATTTATGTTAAACTATTATCGTATATTGTATTTTACCACGACATGATAAAGTACCATAGGTTTCAGTAATTGGCTTCCTTCTTGGAAATCTTAGTAAATTTATGAAGTGAAGAGCGAGTGAGACGACAAAAAAAGTTTCCATCCTTTTATTTTTCTAGAGCTTTCGAATAATTCAATATTCATTATCAATATCCTAATTTTGACTAATTTTAAACAAATTAAGTAGAAATAAGAAGTATTATGGATACCTATATTAATAAAGTCACCTAACTAATTCACAAATAATAAAGAAAAAGGAAAAATCATAGAAATTAGGATATTGATAATGAATATTGAATTATTCGAAAGCTCTAGAAAAATAAAAGGATGGAAACTTTTTTTGTCGTCTCACTCGCTCTTCACTTCATAAAAGTACCATAGGTATAACATTTATAATGTTTTATTATATCAATTCTAAAGTTATGCATAATTGATAGAAAACAGCATACCAGAATGTTTTTTTCAGTATATCAGCAAAATATCAGAATATTTTTTCAATATTTTTTCAATATTTAGTATGCCAGTATGTTTTACCAATATTTCGAAAGTATATCAGAATGTTTTTCCAATATTTCGAAAGTATTTCAGTATATTTATCGAAAGAGAAATTGATTAAACATTATTTTCGAAATTTATTGATTATAATTAGTGTGCCTGCTTGGGTATTGAGGTTAGAGGAAAAACAAAAACTTTAACAAAAATGAATAAAACCTTAAGAAAAGTTAGCTGTGCAAATAATGGAAATAATACAAGAAAGGAAATAGTTTTTGAAATATACTAACTTAAAGTTGTGTTTCGGTTTTCTGAGACACAATGTTTATTTGAATAGATGCTTATAATATGAGTATCTTGCGACTTATCACCTTCTTTTTAGTATAATCTTTTGTAATTATGTTGAAAAGTAAAAACCATAAAAAGACAGTTTCCAAATCGGTTTAAAAATGAAACTATTAATATCGTTCATGAGGACTGGTTCGCCTGGACCAGTCTAGGTTATCAGGGTTAAAAATATTATTTCACTTTGAGGATATTACTTGTTTTTTCAATACAAAAATGAAGATTAAGATTCATTCCATTATCAAAACGACGAAAATATTTGTATTCAATATATTTTTAAATTGATCTAAAAATCATATCTGTATCTTGACTTACAACTTCACCAAATGTAATCAAATCTGTTCATTTTCCTTTCACGCCATTTATTGTCTAAGTAACTAATGTGAAAATTACACAGCAGTTCGACGCTAAAATAAAACTCATCATGACACTTCTGTTGCAGTTTCAGTCTGTTTTTAACTCGTTTGAAATTTAGACTCTGGACTCCAGATGGCAGCACTGACTTTGCTCATCAGTTTTACTCCTGATAAATACGTGGAAAAAACGCTGAGAAAACTGAAAACTTTAGAAGTGTATTTTATGTCAATATTGTGGTGAAGTAGTTAACTCTGTCTCCAAAAAATGAGTGTTATTGGGATCTTAAAAAGAATGATACGATGTACCTTTTCCGCGTTTGAGAACAGATTCTTGACTATCAGATTATATGAGAGTGTATATGAATTATTTCATTTATTGCCATATATATGAAACTGCACCAAAAATCTTTTATGAGAATTTTAGTTGACATTTTTTGCTTTTTCCCAACAGTTCAAGAATTGAATTACAATCTACAAATTAAAATATCGCCTTCAGTAAGTCCAACTGAAATTCAATTTCATGAACGTTATTATCATTCTCTGTTCTAGAGGTGTGAAACTGACGATCAAAACTATATTTTCATTCAGCGAAGTTTTTATTATTTAATTAACATCAAAACATACAGAGAGACTCAAATGGAAAATAATACTAGGTAGATCTACAATGAAAAGTGAGCAGTTTATCAAATTAGATACACCGGTATTAACTTTCAATTGCTTTTAAAATGTCGCTCCGGTAGATAAAAATCTGTTTCAGATTCCGTATGGAAATTGTTAAGTACAGAGATATGGCTATGAAATATTTGTTCATTTTTATGACTAACTAATGTTAAAGACATTGAAGCCTTGATAAACGAAAGAACTATGATCAATTGGTTCCAGTTCTCTTTAAATTTCGAATTGATATTATTGACAAACATTCGATCATTTATTGAAGCATTAGATGCGATTCTTTTATATACATCCTAGAGAGTTGGTTCTAATATACTTTTCGACTGCCTCTTCAAAATAACTCAATCGAATGATTTTCCCCCGAAAACTATATCCTCATCTTTTCGATTGAAAATCTCAATTGCCTCAAACAATTTTCGCTCACATGCAATATTCAAGTTATTATAAATGTCGAACATATTGCTTTCATATTCGATGAATCCCTGTATTCGGGATTTCATTCCACCACTTAATTGATATGAAATTTTAAAACGAAACGATGCAAACGAAGCATTTAAAAGTGTTATTCCCAAATAGGAGTTTTCATTCATCACAACGATGAGTATTAATATACAATCAGTCGAGAGGAATATTTATTGGTTTCCAATCACAATTTTTTTCACTTCTCTTTTAGTTGGTTTCCAATGGGTAGAATATTAGCTGAGAATGAAGGAGTGTTGTGTTAAGAAAATAATGCTGTTTTTTTATGCAAAAATTGAAATTTTCCGTATTTGCATGCTAAAACGACCAATAAATAATTTGCTAAAACTTTAAGCTTACAAATATAAATTCATCCACATCCAGTCCATAAATGATATGTTAACTAAGACCTTCATAAGTTAATATAATTTAAATAGCCAATTAAGACTATTAAGTTCATGTCGCAAAGATGTCCATTAACAGCTAATTTCACTGCTTTTCTCAGCGCTAATGGCTTGCAATTAAAGCATATGAAAAGTCATTACGGAAAACTTTTACATCAAGAAAGCAATTACCTATTTATGAACCGATAAAACAAGAATAATGCTAATGAAATTACTTCTGAAAACTACATTGTAGAGAGCAAAGGACGTATTATCCCTTTCACTCTGATTTTTGCACAGTCAAAATTTTGTGTTTTGCAATAATTCCCTGTTCATATGACACCTATAAACCACCTCAACCAATATCTCTAGTTATTGCTAGATTATCAGGCATGAGACAAAATGTCCCAACAGTAGTATTAAAATCAAAAATTTGGGATAATTTTGAGCCAACAGTATTTCACTAATAGTGAAAATAAATGACATAGGTGTATTATATTACAGCTGGTAACTCCCCCTTTCGATATAACCCTGATTTGCCCCATCCCAAGCCATTTTAGCGGTAGAAAATGCGTTTTAGTATTTAAAAATTAATATTGGGACAAAAATAACCCAATAGGAGCTAAAGGTTTTAGGACTTTTGCCCGGGGGAATTTTGCTTGGCGGAATATTATCCGGCGGAATATTGCCCGGTGGAATTTTGCCAGTGTGGAATTTTGCAAGGCAGATTTTTGCCTGGCGGAGTTTTCCCCGTGAACTATATATTTCTAGGTTTAAATTGTTAAATTGTAAAATAAAAGTTTAAAATGTGAGATGCAATTTACTTAAATATAAATAGTTTTAATTTAACTTTACCATATTGTATGTACTGTGACAAGGAATGACAGAATAATTGGTAAAAGTGCAAAAGACATCCCATACAACCAAAAAACTGTCCACAGAACCATGAAACCTGATTCAGTAATGGTCTGGGCCGCCGTTTCAGAAACTTGGAGATCTCCTTTAATTTTTGTGGAACAAGGCACCAAAATCAATGCTAAATGTTATATTGAGAATATTTTGATGCCAATGTTGGAGTCAGCTAAGGATCACTTCGGTAATGACACTCTATGGACATTTCAGCAAGATACATACTGCAAATGTCACTCAAAACTGGTGCCATGACCATCTTCCACGGTTTTGGTCCAAAGAAATGTGGCCTCCCTACTCCCCAGATGTTAATCCTATGGACTTTTCGGTATGGTCCATTCTTGAATCAAAGGCCTGTGGTAAATTCCATCGCAGTGTGGATGATTTAAAGTGTTCGCTCCAGAGATCTTGGAAGGAAATTTCACATGAACAGTTGCGTGCCGCAGGAGGAGGAGTTCGGAGGAGAGTTGAGGCTGTTATTAAAAACAAGGGGGGACATTTTGAATAAATTTATGATTTTTGAATTCTTAAAACCCTTATGTAATAATACATAACTGTAAATTGTTAAATATATTTTTCGTTGGATTATAATATGCACTTTCATTTGCTTCCAAACTTACGCCCCACCCTGTATATTCGGTTTATGATAGTTGTTGTCCACTGCGCAAGAAAGTTTTGTCTGTTGATCGTATAAGAAAACCATGGATAACTAACTCAGTTATCTTAGATATAAATAGGAAACATGCTCTGTTTAAGGATTATAGGCGCGGGTTAATTGATTTTAATATTTACAAGAGGTAGGTACAGATGTGAATTGAGCAAAAAATTGAAAAAATTAAAGGTCATCTATTTTCATAATAAATTCAATCATAATAGAAATATTTCGAGCAAGACTTGGAAGTCAATTAATTCACTATTAAATAAAAACAAAAAATCAAAGTCTTATAATATCACACTTGATGATTTTGATAACAATTATGAGACTATGTCTGATTTAAGTAATCATTTTAATGATTATTTTTCTGAAATTGGTAGCAGGTTAAGCGGTGGTGTTTTGGATGTGAATGTTGATCTTCTTCAGTTTATGGGTGCTCCCAATACACAGTCTTTTTATGTCCACTTTTCGGATGCAGGTGAGGTTGAACGCATCATCGAATCATTACCCAATAAAACCTCTGGTTTATATTGTGTATCAACCTTTATTTACAAAATATTGAAATCGCAAATCAGTTCAATAATAAGTTGTTTGTTCAATTTATCTGTGAGCCAGGGTACGTTTCCTTCTCCCTTGAAGATCGCACGTGTTACACCTATTTTTAATTCAGGTTCGATGTCCATGGTTGAGAACTACAGACCAATATCAATCCTGTCTTTCATGTCTAAGCTTTTTGAGAAATTGATGTCAAAGAGATTGAGCAAGTTTTTGTTTAATTTTAAGATTCTGAAGGATAATCAATTTGGTTACAGAGAGAATTCTAGCACATCGGATGCTGTTGTTGAATTTTTGAATGATGCGTGTAGAACTCTAGAAAATAAGAATCATTTGTTGGTTGGTTGCCTTGATTTTTCAAAGGCATTTGATACTTTGCACCATAGTCTACTATTGTCGGAGTTGAAGCATATAGTTGTGCGCGGTATAGCTTTAAATTGGTTTAAATCTTACTTAGAATTGAGATCCCAGAGAGTTTGCTTGGGGGTAATCTCTCAGATTCGCGTATCCTTTCAACTGGAGTACCCCAGGGTTCAGTCTTGGGTCCCACACTCTTCAATATTTACATTGCGGACATGTCCAATGTCTACACTGAAGTGAAATGTCTTCACTTTGCTGATGATACAAATCTTTATTTGCATGGAACTAGTGTTGAAGTTATGGTCGACAAAATTAAGGATTGCTTTAGGGTGCTTGCCCTTTATTTCAAAGCTAGCAAACTAGTTTTGAATGTTTCAAAGACAAAGTGTATGATCGTGAGTAATACTTTGAATGCCGTTGATGTGCCGCCAATTACATACGAGGGTACAAATGTCGAATTGGTTAACTCAGTTAGGTTTCTTGGTGTAATTATAGATAGCAAGTTGAAATTCAGGGAACATGTTGAATATGTATCAGGTGGGATGTCACGAGCAATTGGTGTGATACGAAGGATAAGTTATCTTGTTCCGGACCAGATTTTGTTGACGCTTTACTACAGTCTCGTTTACCCATATATGACATATTGTATTTTAGTTTGGGGCAACTCTAGTATCGAGAATGTTAATATGATTTCTAGGCTACAACTGAGGTTTGCAAAGATGCTTTACAAGAGAGGTCATGCTGACCCATTCTTTCAATTTAGCTTGCTGTCCTTCGAATCTCTTTTTAAATATTTCTCTATCTTGAAACTGTATCAGTTCTATAAAATGAATCGACATGCTTATTTTGGCAATATTGTTGGTAATCTTATACCAACTCATGATTACGGGACTCGTTTCATGTACCATAATAACATTTTGCTACCAACATCTAGACTCTCTCTAACTCATAGGAATTTTTTATAAATTTCTATAAATCTTTTGAATTCAATTCCCCCATACTTGAAAGAAATAAATTCCTACAATATTTTTAAAGCTAACATTAGAAAGTATTTCTTAAGTAACTGAAATATTAAGGTATATACAGCTATTCCCAATTTGTATATTCAATGAAGTATTTTTTTAATGTGTATATTTTTAATGTTTGATGTAATGGATTGGTCTTTTCAACATGCGGGGTGAGAGTCGTCTTCTTTCTGTCTTGTTAGGCAAGGTGAAATGAACGGCGGTCTCATCCCTACTGTGGTTGGGGTCGTGCCTGTTTGGTCGGGTCAACTCGAGCGATTCGCTTCACTTTCAGGGTACGAGTTCTGGTCTCCGTGATATTTTTTAAACAATATTGAATTAATTCATATTTAATGCTTTTAATGAGTATTTTCCTTGTGTACTAAATATATTAAATGTTTTTTTGTGAACATATGAAGTGTAAAGTGTATAGATTTCTATAATATAGGTTTGAATGTACATTGTACAATTTTTCTCAATTTATGAATAAATTTCATATACATTACTTGAATTTGCCCGATTTGCCAATGATGGCGACTGAAAGGGCTTGATTAGATTATTATTTTTTTTTTAATTTCCTGTTTAACTCTACTCGTTGTAAATATTTTACTATACCAAACCCATGTAACAAATCTTTTCAATAAAAATATCATTATCATCATTATCATACAGATAAATTTGACCTCATTCTTAGACGAAAACTTTTAACATTTCATCAGCCGCACAATCATCAAACACGTAATAATAATAATTTCGTTTTAATTTTGTTTCAACTTTCAAAGTCCCAGGCAGCCATGACAGCATATAGTGGTGTGGCAATGTGGAATGAGTTGCGAGTTGAAGTTAAGAATGCTGGATCACTGAGGCAGTTTAAGAAATCTCTGTTGCCTTATATCTTTACTACCATGTAATGTGTGTGTACTGCAGTTATGCGATTCATATTGCTGAAGTTGTAGTGTAGATATTTGTACATGCCATTGCGATCATATGTATACTGTGGTAATAGTTTGAACTTACTAATAATAACTTTGTTGTAATATAATTTTTGTCGTTATAGAAGAATACTCATTGTAGTATGTAGTATTGTCTATCACTTGTACTAGTTGCTCATTATTATTATTTTTTCATTATAACGTTTATAATTTCTTAATGCTACTTGCAGTTTTAGAGGATAGCGCTAGGGTTATGCTCTTCAACTAAAAGGGTTTAGATTCTGTGTTAGGTAGGCTCGTTTAATCCATTTACTATCGCCTCTTCATTTTCCTCTTCCATCCATTAGTGCAGTCACTGGTGCTTGTGTCCGTTTTCATCACATTATTTGGTAGGTAACTGTATTCTCGAAGTAGCTTTTTTGCATGATAGGTAACTTTGTTCATGGAGCCACTTTTTTTCACTCTGACTGCTCCTTCCAGTCCCTTCTATTTGAATTTTTATTAACATCGGTGATATAATCAGCAAATTGGTCGAAGATGATGTTAAACCCCAAGTAAATCAAATTATATTATTTTTCAACTATATTAATTAATAAAAGTCACTGACTCACTAGTTTCCTTTTTAGTGTCTATCTGTGTATTAGATTTAACTGTGCTTACAAAATTTTAAATATATTTAGATTTGGAAGCCCTAGAAGCGAAAGCTTATTGGGCCCAAAGTTCCTTTTAAGAGCACTTACCTCCGAATTTTTGCTCAAATTGTAAGGGAATTTTAGTTTGATAAATAAATAAACAATTAATAATAAATTACTTCAGTCTTCCGAATTTATAGAAACCCAGTACTAAATACACCATTGATGATCCTCTTATTGTGTGACAAGCTAAGTATAACCCAGCACTGTTTTAATAATGGTCAAGAAGGGTCAAATACATAACATTATTCACTCATTTTAGGGTGCCCTCTGTGGTTCTAGGAAAACTCGGTCTCAGAAAATGCGGTTTCATTTAATAATGATTATATTTAAGAACAATAATAGAAAAAATTAAAGTTATGGATACTAAAATTTAAGCGTATAACATCATTAACCGTTGTAAAATGATACGTATAATAAGATTAGTAATTCGGACATGTTATGAGATTTATCTAACATGATATTTGAGAGGAACATTCGGTTTCGGAATTCTCGGTCTCGGTATATTCGGTCAGAGGCTTACAAAACAAACGAACCACCCTGCTAGACCATAAACAATCATGAAGTGTGCAATATAACAAACTAGAGGATACAGTAAACTACGTAACGGACATTTATGTTGAGAGTCCTCCTATAATTCTGAGGCCGTAATTTCCGGCCACCGTCCTGGTTATAACCAGGATACAGGAACATAAACAGGTTTAGTAACTAGTAGAAGACGCAAAAATATGACGTCAACACAACAACAGCGGCTCATAAATCCTTATAATTACATGTTAATATCGAGAAGTATAAAGTCATTTTATGAGGGTTTTGTGGAAAATAAAAGCATAAATGGTGATTGAACCTCCAAGTTGAATATATTGATATAATTCAGGTGAGTTTTAACTGTTCATTTCTTTAACTGATCTATAAAAAAAGGGTCTTGAACATATGCTACCTCTGAGCCTAAACGAATGCTAGTTACTGCTAAATTGTAGTTCCTATGAATAACAATTAAAGAAAAAAATAATGGAAATAATATTCAACAAATGCCAAATTAGACATTGATAAGAAAAAAATTAAATTTAGATGTGACTTAGATTAATTAGGTTTTCCCATGTTTCAAAGTGTGGTCAGAGTCGCCATTTCCAGCTCCCCACAAACTAGATTCGATCAGCTGATTACCATACCCTCTATGTTAGTGTATTCTGGTTATGATTATCAACTCCAGTAGTAAGTAGTACAGTACTGTCCCAGCACTATCAACTCTTGAACGGGTCGCTGGGTATAAGATACTATAAAGAAATTTATAGGAAAATACACAGCAAAACTTTTTAGTAAGAATCGTCATTCTTTACCATTTTCGTCCACAGGATACATATATTTGATTCGTTTTTAACAAAATAGATGTTGGTATATTCAGTATTGACGAGATTAGACCCTGTACCTCTATTCCTCTGTTTTCTCAATAGAAAGGTATTCTGAAACTGACTGAGAATGTTCCTATCAGCCATGGACTATTTCTATAACTCAACGAAGGAAAAAAAAATAGAGCAAGTTAGCTTCCTAGCTTTATGGAAGAAAATTCCACTAACTTTTTTTGATATATGTAAGAAGCCATTGTCGAGATGAGTTCCAAGTTACTTATAAAATTTTGCATCATAGAGATTTTCCGGAGGTTTGTAAAAAACTGCCGAAAAGATTGCGGCTCTAAAAGTTAAACCTCAAGCTACTTTAATAAGACATTCTTTGGATAAAAAGCATGGCACTATTCGTAAAAATATGGCTCATAGAAGAGCGAACTATTCTGCAGTGATCGACTGACTCCATCGATCAAAGATTCGAATATTTCAGAGATAAGTAACGGAGAAATACTTCTCTAAGACTTTCGAAATCTTAGCAATACTAACGGTAAGTTTTAATGTACTTACAAGAGTTTGGAAGTAAATTTGCTTTTGAAAGTTAGAGGAGATATTAGGTCATTTTTTGACGTCATAATGTGTACAGTTAGTGGCATGTAAACGAGAAATAAAAAAAACTGGAATTCAAATACCATAAATATTCTTCAAATGTTTTAGCTCAAGAATTCTTCAGATATATTTTTCTGATGTTTTTTTGGATTCGAATGAATTTCGATATAATGTCAGATTTGACCTCTCCATATATTTTGCGTACTGCAGCATTAATGTTAATTTGTTCAAGAAAACACTGTGATGTGTTCTTTGGAGGATGAAAATACTTATTAAGTTAATAATGTGATGACTTGAGTCTGTATTTATAGTTCTTATGCTATAAGCGCTATTTTGACTATGGAGATTCTGTTTTATATAGCTTTTATTGTATTTTGACTAGAAATGAAGAGATGATAATATAAATTATTGACTTTGTGTTAAAGACAACTATGGATACTACTTCAGGTGATATCCCAGGTAAAATTGAGATATTCCCAGAATATTCCCTCGACATCTATATATTCCCTCTTTATCCGCAATCGCTAAAAGATATCGAGGGAATATTTCAGGGTTTAGTGAAAATTAATTGATCCCCCTAACAATATCGAGGGAATATTCCAGGAATTAGTGAAAATTAGTTGATCCCCTAACGATATCAAGCGAATATTCAAGGAATTAATGAAAGTTAGTCGATTCCCTAACGATATCGAGGGACTATTCCAGGAATTACTGAAAACTAGTTAATCCCCTAACGATATCGAATGAATAGTTCCAGAATTACTGAAAATTACTTGATCCTCTAACGAAATCGAGGGGATATTCCAAACACAAATAAAAATTACTTGATCCCCTAACGATATCGAGGGGATATTCCAAACACAAATAAAAATTAGTTGATCCCCTAACGATATCGAGGGTAAGGACTGGAGCATTCCCTCGATATCGCTTGAGATATCCAGGGAATAAGCATAGGGAATTTCCTCGGAATATCCTGGAAATATTTTTTTGTTACCTGGAATATCTGTAACAGAATATTATATTATTAATATAGTTATTATACATGCATGGGATATTTAAATAAGTAAGCCATAACATTCACTTTTGACATGATAGAATTCCAACTTTCCGAAGACGGAATTAATTCTATTCTGCACAGTCCTTTTTTCTAGTGATGATATGAGTTGTGGATTTTTGGTTCTAGGCTACTAGATGGTTAAACGAAACGCCTAAGACAACTTCTTTGTAAGATCCTCTATTGAATATCAATTTAGTTACAGAGTAGAAGTCCATTCAGAGTACACTTTCAAAAAGGTGATATAGATACAAAAAGGAATTCTGAAGCTAACGCTATTTATTACTACCGTATCGTGGCTAGACTGATTGAAGACTTAACTAAGATTAGCCAGAGACAACAGCATTTATAGGATAGATTGAGTAAAGGGAATCCCAACAAGTTGAAGGTTCACATCTTAAAAAGGGATTAAAGTAAATAGCCACGCCTCAAGATATTATTATTAAGTGGTATTATTAACTTCTTAACAATACTAGAGTATGAAAAGTAATTATCCTTTGACGGAAGGTTGACATCTTGGAAAGGTATTTAGACAATAAGCCAAATTAGCTATTCCTCATGATGTTATATCATTTGACGAAGCGAAGTTAATATTTGCTAGAGAGTTTTATTATTAAATTGCATTCAATATGCAAAGGCATGAACAGGTCTGACCTAAGCGGAAAGTCCAAAAAAATAACAGTCGACTTTTACTTTTTCCGTCACTATATATATAATAAAAATTCCTAATCGTGATTTGCGATTAAATGCAGGTTTCTTAAAGAGTGACATCCTTCTAAAGTTTAATAACAAGATTTCATCGCAACTGTTACAATACAAATACAAAAGTATAATACAATAGTACAGTACAATAGTAATAATAATATCAATTAATTATGATATAAATTGAAATAATTAGTTTTGAATAACAATTTTTAATGTCTCAGAAGATATCAGAATATCTTCCACAACTTTCAAAGTAATATTCCACAGAAAACATTTTTATACACTGCTGATCAATTATATAAAACCGTTTGAAAATTGAATAAAAAAAACTAACATTTTGAAGATAGGGTTGTGAATTTTCATATAGAGGTAGCTGATAACAATCTACATAAATGTTCCAAATAATAAACAATTGCACCATCAACTTTTTCTTAAATCTGCATTTTTATGAAATAAGGCGTTTAAACTTGATCATAAATATAAGACCACATAACTTAAATTAGGATGAATACCAAATAACAAAGAAAATGTCAACAAAATTAGCTTTAATAGTGAGTTCTGCTTCCATTGCTTCTGATTACTTCAAAAGTTCTGTGTGGCATACTGGAAATGAGTGTTTCTAGCAGTGTAAGGGGAACGTTGCTCCAACTCGTGAAAATGGACTCTCGAAGCTCCTCATCCACAGTGGCATACTGCTTTCCATTTTTGTAAACATCCCTTCCCATCCACCCCCAGAGGTTTTCTATAGGATTCAAGTCCGAAGAGCATGCGGGATGCTTCAAACCCGGACACCACTCTCCTCTAAGAAGCTCATTGTCCTGCGTGCTCTATGAATTGCAGCATTATCCTGCCGGAAAACCTACCCATCTCCACACAACCGTTGTCCTTCGGTCACCAGATTAGCATTTTGGAGCATTGTGATGTAGCCAACTGCAGTTTGACGACCATGAACAATCTGCAACTCCATCGTTCCTATGGATGAAGATGCTCCTCACACCATTACGGAGCCTCCACCGCTGTGCCGTGTAGAGTAGATCTCAGGAGGCATTTCTTTGTCATGCCTGTACCTCTGGAATCCATCTGGACCATCAAGGTTAAACTTCTTTTCGTATGAGAAGAGGACTTGCATTCATTTTCCAGTGTCCCACGTTTGGTAATCCTGACTGAATCTCAGACGGTCATGCTTGTGGCGTGGTAAGAGCCGGGGCACCTGCAGACGCTTTTTGTTCACCATCCCATTGATGCGTAACTGTCGTCTAATGGTTATTGGGATGCAATCCGCACCTGTAGCCTCCTTAATTTCCCTAGAAGTTAGTCCTCTGTCCTTCTTCACTGCACGTTTGATCCTCCTATTCAGCGCAGAGGAAATTTTTCTTGGTCTACCTGTAGATTTTGCCTTTCCATAATTTTGGGGATCCTTTAAGAAGTTGCAAACTGCAGTTTTGCTTCGATTCAACTTGTCAGCGATCGCCCGTTGTGACAAACCCAGTTGGTGGAAATCTAAGATTCTGGCACGCTCAACTTCACTTAGTTTAGTCGCTTTTGGCATTGTGACACTTTTTGCAATGGCTGCTAATTTTGAACTGAGTGAAAAACTTTGAAATAACCCTAATTTCTGCTTTTTTGCACCATAGTCTTATGTTTATGATCAAGTGTTAAACGCCTTATTTCATAAAAATGCAGATTTAAGAAAAAGATGATGATGCAATTGTTTTTAATTTGGAACATTTATGTAGATTGTTATCAGCAACCTACATATGAATATTTAAAAATTCACAACCCTATCTACAAAATGTTAGTTTTTTTATCCAATTTTCAAACTGTCTTATTTTATTGATCAGCAGTGTATAATTATTGGTAAATTGATCGGAAAACATAAAATTAAAGTAAACTGATAGAAGTTTATTGATATTGTTTTTGTATTTGATTTGTGCTATTATATACTAATTTTTTGTGTCGATTTATACATGGACACTATTATTCAAATCAAAAATATCTAAGTATCATTGTCTCTGAAATAAAATTTATTTCTCAAAGAAGCCAAATTTTGATATTTACTTGCAGTCGGTTTCTTTTTCAAAAACCAAACCAAGACCGTTAAAATACCATCCGACGAAAATTTATCTCTCTATGCTATTGCACATTAGACCTAATTTTAGTACTTTCGAATTAGATTTAAGGCTGCATCTTATTTTGTTTTAAGACTTATGCCACTGAATAGAAGATGCTAGACTCTCATCGGGTAAACCCTCTTTCCAAACTTTCTCATAAATATCCTTACTGAAATAATGTTATCATTTGGAAATAAAATGAAAATAGTACTAGGACAAAATGCATAAGGACACAATGCACAAGAACAAGATGACTCTGGTCAAAATGGCCAAGGGATCCATATTTAAATAAAGGGGTCAATAGAGAATACTGAAGTGATACCTACAGTAATGAAATGATTATTGGTATAAAAGGAACAGTATATATTATATAATGCAAATGAATATATTTTGTCTTTGTTACAATTCATGACCAACGAAATGTTAAGAATATTTAAAATGAATGAAAAGGAAAAACGAGCATTTATATTTGTAGATAGGTAGTCTTTATAAGATGGATTATGATTAACAGGATGGGGCGTCACAATTAGAATAGCTGCAGTTCCTTTAAATGCAGAGATACGACAGACCATTTCTGGTAACTGACGGTATATTTTCTCTAGAAGTTCATCAGTGAACATCTGCTCCTTCCAAATTACCTAATAGAACTGCCTAATTAAGCAGTAAAGACATTTTGCTGAGAAGTTAATATTGAGAATAAGGAAATGTAATGTCATTGCAAAGATAATTGAATCCTCTGATTAAATAGTTCGAGAAATGTGAATGAGAGGGACATTGAGAGGGAAATGTTACTCCTCATTGAGAGGGAAATGTTACCCCTAATTGAGACGGAAATGATACCCCCCATTGAGTGATGGTACAGTGACGTGTAGGTCTAACCCTTCAGTTTCCATTCATTAGGTATACCGGAGAAGGGAATGCTGGAGAGAAAAATAATATATATTCCTTATTTGATTCACTTCAGCTAATTGTAATTAATTCTACGAATTATTCAAAAAATAACGTGAACAATTTGGAATTTCAATAGAATAATTTGCTCAAACGTATACTCATAATTAATTTATAAAAATCTTCCATTTAGTGAAGGCACAGAGTTATTCAAGATTAATAATAATAGGTCTTGAACTATGTTCTACGATTCTAAGATGCATCCTACAATTATTGTCATAATTCCGTAACTTTAAATACCGTCACAGATCATATTAGGATCTCAACTGCAGTTAGTTGGGATTAGTCTGAGAACTTTTAGAGTAATATTTGACATGCACTGTATTGTAGGGTTACATAATGGAATTATTTGAAAAAACAGGGTATAAATAGATAAAGCCTTTGTAAATGACTAAGAGACAAGCATTAACTTTCATGGTACTGTTCATAACTTCATATTTAAAAATCAAGTTTGCTATTATCCAGTATTGGAAGGGCACTGGAACATTATTGAATGATAATCTGCATCCATCTCGCATTTCCAACAAGGCAGGATGAATTCATTCGTGGGATATTCTCCTATATTATACCTGGAATGAAACCTTCCTGTCAGGGATATTAGAATCCCTACGTCTACCAAGTGCTTTGGAATTGGGTATTCACTATTCACCATCCACACCATATGCAACCTCAGTTTTTTCTTTGATAACAAAACAAAACATGTGTAGCAACATAATAAACACTATTTTATGTATGTTAGGTAACCTAGTTTTAACGATTTGAAGTATAAACTACTACTCAAATAGAATGGAGAAAAAATATGTACACACTCTACAATGGTTAAGTTAAGTTGTTCCTAAGATTACGCATTCATTAAATGTATAAGTATCCAACATTAAAACCCTAATTTCATGTATTTTCATTATTTATTGAATATAAGAATACCTAAGAATACTAATAATCTTTTCAAATTCAATTTTCAAAATAACTCTTCTGTTTGTTCTAATGAATTTATAAATCTGAATCTACAGCAAGGAAACATTATAACTGAAACCTATTCAAAATACGATTTTGTTGAATTTATCCAATTATTACGATAGGCATATTTTAAAAATAGATATATGTATACAATCATGTTACATTTCCATATCTAAAATAATCGTTTTACAGAGTCTAATATTAACCTCCTGGGTATCATTTTGATGGGGAATAACCCCCCCCCCCTGGACTATTCCCCGCCGCACTTTTTCACGTCTGGACTATTCTCCGCCGGATTTTTCTTCTTCAGAATTTTCCCAGCCAGTGCAATCACTACCTCGTGTAAAATGCTTAATGTCTGCTGGAAGTTTTTATTAGTATTTGGATATTCATACAATAAATATGGAACCTCGAATGCTGTTAACACGCATCATTATAATTAATTATTTTATTTCAATCAAGATGTGTCTTCTATTGATAAATTATTGCTGGTTTTATCAATATTATACATTAATAGCTGAAAATACTGATCTTTTATTCTGCGGGGAAAGTTCAGGCGGGGAAAAGTCCGGTGGGGAATATTCCTGATGGGGAAAAATCCGGCGGCAAAAAGATGATGGGTTTCATTATGATGGTTCATTATGATGGTTTTCTTTTGATATTTTTTTTTTAAATTACACATTTGGAATATTAAATGAAAATTTAGTTAACAACCAAAAAACTGTAACTAGATTCTGAGCGTAAATATTTTCATTTCCATTAATACCTTTCACGTCTGCGTAGTTACGGCACCAACGAAAGTTAATTATTCGAATTATCCATTACCCTAATGAGCTCGACGTATGTTTTCTAAGCACATTTTTTTAAATTACTTTATATTTTTCATTTCATTCCTTTAAATTTAGCGGCCTTTCTTGACTTTGTTCTTACATAAATACCAAAAATTTTGTTTTTAAAAGTAAAAGAAAAAAACTTACGTATCGGTGTGAATAAGCGTAAATCACCTTAATTAGGATTTTAATTGTAATGTATTGACGTGTGGCAACGTCTATATACTGCATGGGAATCGCTAAACACCTATCAATCCACACATTTTCATGGAGAACACATGCAAGGGCAATAAACACACCATCTCTTCCACCTAATCATAGCTCTGCTCTCTCAGTTGTTAATGTCGTATATACCTATGTATATGTATTTATTTATCCTTATTGGTTCTATTTTTCACTTGAAATTTGGTACACATTTGTTTAGTATATATACTAACAACTTGTAAAAATTACGTTACCGTAGGTTTATGAATAAGATATGTGTCTTTTAAACACATAGTCAAGCCTCCGGATTCCTTATGAACGTCAAACTCATTATGGTTAAAATATATTCTCATGTCAAAATTTGTTCCAAGAGTTTGGTAACATCTACCAATTTAGGTTAAATCTATCTTTAACAAATTTTTTGGACGATATTATTTGGGAAATTGGTATTCCAGAGGATTTCTAAGAAAACCCTCAAGTAAGACAAATTTGTTTAGAAATAAATGAGCGTAGCAGTGACAATTTACTGTAGGCTTTAATTGAAGAAATAAAGTATAGAAAAAGAGGAACATATCAGTCGGATATTTATGTGAAAGATATATTAAACATTTCTAACTCCTCACAAATCTTTCACGAGTGTATTTATATAATATACGAATTAACAGATAGACTAGGGTTTTTTCTTAGTTCTAAGCATTGCGAAAAATTAAGTCCGAGTGAACGTTAGTGATTCATATAATAATTTGATTTGAGATATTATTCATTTTCTTTCCATAAAATGAACGCTGGACTATAATATTTTATAAAATGTAGGTCTTTATCAACAAAGTTTCGTTACAATATTATATATTTTAAAGTATAGATTAGTTACTTGAAATTTTAATTCTACAAATCTGTAATATACAAACTAAATTAATTTGTTTGTTTAGTGCGAAACCCTGAAATTCATGTTGACATCGATGCAACCGGTTGACAGACGTACCGTCGTCAGACGTTTCGTCTCCATACGTTTCGTCTCCAAGACGTTTTGTCGACAGGACTTTTCGTCGACAAGACGTTTCGTTGTCAATTTTTCGTAAATGGGATATTAACACACTCTTATATTAAAAAGCATGTACTTTAACAGAATAATGTATCCAACAATAAAATTACAAAATAGAATAATGGTAAGGAGGAAAAATATTAAATAAATTTCAATTGTTTTTCTACTTTAATACTAAACCAGAACTACTCAATAGTAACCAATTATTTCAAATTAATTTGAAAAATTATATATGGAAGGCAAAGCTAAAAAAATATATCACATCAAATATTGAAATCATTGAAATCTAAATGACTGTAACCAAACACGAAGAGCATTCTTAAATTTAATTCGTTGTTTATGAGTAGCCTCGTATCACAACTGTCTGTTAGTATATTGCGGTGTTGGCTTATGTAGAGGTGGATTTTAATATTAATAATAATGTATTAGTTCAACAATGTTATGTAATTAGTACCTATTTTCTTAGATCCTGGAGAGGATTAATTTTAATATCTTTTTTCTTATATGATCAAAATTCGAAAATGAGATACCGTTAGATAACTCTGAACATTTTCTATTTCCTGTCAACTACTGTTTTCAAAGAATCACTTTTTGGTAAAACAATAAGCTAAGTGTTGGTACACATTTAACGGCGAGTTTTTTCATATAAAATTTTGACTTTCTATCTAGGATTAACACTCAATTACAGAAAACCAGCAGTAGTCGAACAGTGGGCATTTATACCGATTGAAACTGACTTCTCAATGGCAAAACCGATGATATAAACGATATAAATCTCATGAAACGTAAATTATTGAAAGAAATTGTTTTAAACTTTTAAAATTACAAACGTAACTCGACCCAAAATTATTGAAATACTTTAAAATAATTTGTTATTTATGAATAGTTTTGGTATAGTATTAAAGTTGAAAAACGATAAAATTTATTAAATAGTTTTCCTCCATACCATTATTCTATTTTATAATTTGATTGCTTGATACACCATTATTCTGTGATTAAAGTATATGTGTTGTAACATTAGAGTGTGTCAATATCCATTTTACGAAAATTTGTCGACGGAAAGTCCTGTCGACGAAACGACTTGTCGACGAAATGTCTGTCGACGAAACGTCTCAACACAATGCAACCATGTAATGGATTTTAACATGTCAACAACATAATCCCAATCACGAAAAAGTAGATTCGTGTTTTAAATCTTTATTACTGGTTATCATGAAATTCTGAGCATAAAATTTTATATTCGTTATATCACCATTTTAGCACGTGTGATTGCTTAGAAATGAAATAAAGACAACATTTTACATGGGGCATTTAGTCAAATATCCTCCAACTTCCAATTGGGAGATCATAAAAGCCGATTTTTACCTATCATTTGGCGAGAAAGGGTGACAAAAGCTCACACGACATAATACCTAGCGTCAAAAGCCCGAACCGACAAAAACCCACACAAACAAAAGCTTATCAATGGTATCAAAATATTGCTTTGTCAAGCAATTGCAACGTAACAAATGTCAAATATTAGTTCCGAAGCAGACGTTAAATCCCTACTAAATTAATTATGATGTGTCGGTTAATTTTTAATGATTCTAAATAAATAAAAAGTATTTAAAAAATCGATCAGACAAACTTACGAATATTAGCCTGATTAAATAATCACCCCTTTCCATGAACAAGATAAATAAGGAACTACAAAAGATTTCAGTTGTTTCACAGTAATAGGTTAACTTTTGCTCCACGGTTTGATGAAAAATTAGAATAAACTATGTATTCCGGACATCAAAAACCATACATATTAATTAATTACACATGTAGAAGTGGCTTACATAAATGTAGCCAAATAAAGTATTTACGAGGTACTTGGCTGTAGAATCTAAGACTATAGCTAGCAAAGTCTACAGAGGCGGATGTTTGATCTTTTGATCAGTAATCCTACATGACAAATGAACAAGACGTTTGCTGGTTACCTGCCGTCTAACTAAATGATCCAATGTATACTAAAATTTTAGTACATAAATTAAAGTATTTTAAAATTAAGTTCTGCGATAACAGCGTCCCCAAATTTGGTGCATGAAACAAATTTACAATGATTCCGTAGAAAGAAAACAGTATATTTTTTTATCTTCCTTCGTTCCAACTGTACATACATAAATATATATGAATTATTTATATTGCAGGAATACTAATTTTGGATTATGTGGTGGATTATGTCGGTCTGGGCATTTGTCTGTGTCGGGTTTTGTTTGTGTGGACTTTAGTCGGTTTGGGCTTTTGTCGATGTGGGCTTCCGACGCATGGGCTTTTGTCGCATGCGCTTTTGACGCTAAAGATTTAGTCGTTGTGTGCTTTTCTCGTGCTCCCGTTTGGCGATAATTGATCGATAATAAAAAAATCATCTATATCTACAACCATAATTCAATTTATCATAAGACTATTAACTCTGGTCTTACATCAGATATTCACGATTGCAATACTGTCTGAAGTTTTAATTTTTTGGTTTAATGCGATGAATACTTACCGTTATCGATAATAGTAGACGATATACTGACTGTACATTTTCCGACTGGGTTTTACGTCTGATCTACGGGAGAAGCTAAACATATTTGAGACCTATTAAGTTGCACTGAAAGTTTGCACAGGTAGTTTAGATGTCTTGAGCATATGGCTCTGACTTAGACAGGCTCTAATTAGAATAATATCTATGTGTGACGTGGCTGATGAAGTACCTAATATGGACGTCCAAATCTCAATTCGTTATATTTCATAAATTTATATGATTATTACTAAAAACTATTATTGATATTTAACGTCAATCTAGTTCAATTGCTAACAAAGAATTGATTGTCACAAAAATTATTTGATTATTATTTAAGTAAATGACGAAAGGAAAATTCACTTTATTGCTACCGCTTTCATTGTTTCTGGAGCCTAATTTCTCTGTCATATTCTGAATGAAAAAAATAAGAGTATAAATGTTTGGTTTGAATGAAATACAATAATAATATATGATTATTTTACATTTATGCAATTTGTGCAGATTAATCAATCATCATAAAGTGAAAATTAATACCCAGCTTCAGCCTTCAAATAGATCACATTTATTTTTATATTCAGGGACTATACCCTATTTGAAGAAAGTTCCTACATCGTATTCCCAAATGTGGATTTGATTGTTCTGTGGCATTAACATGAAGGCTCTCATTCATATTGAAACCTTTCAACGAAACTTTTATTGGAAATAAAAAAAGATCTTTTACAATCTGAAATAATATCAAAATGTAAAGTTGAATAAGGAAGCTGAATATTAAATGAATATTAAACTAAATAAGGAAAGAAGCTGTTTCTTTTGTAAGACTTACAAGATTTGGTTGGGATTAATGTTTATGAGCGACTTCTAAATATTCCTTATATATATTTTGATAACTATTTGTAATACTGCAAATTTGAAGTATTACAGAAAAATGTATAACAAATATAACTTACCTTATCATTATCATAGATTCTTATTAATAATGATACTTTTTTATTGTGAATGATTGTAAATGAGAATAGCTATTTTCGATTAAAAGTTTGATTTAACCCTAATTAACTTGACGTGCGTCTTCTAAGCACTTCCTTCTCATATTACTTTATATCTTTCATGCCATTCCTTTAAATTTATCTGCCTTTCTTGACTTTGTTCTTATTTAAAAACTAAACATATATTTGCTTTTTAAATGTAAAAAAATATTTAAGTATCAACGTAAAACACGTAAATTAGGAAATTAATTGTAATGTGGTGACGAGTGGCAAAGTAGTTTGGTACAGCTTTTGTATAGCTTGATCCCAGGTAACATTGCGATGTTCCCGGAATATCCCCTCGATATTGCAACATCCCCTCAGTGTCACAATATCGCGGCACGATGTCCAGGGAATGTTCCCGCGACATGCATTACCAATATGATTCCCTTCCGACATTTTCGGGATATTCCTGCGATATTCCTAATGAATATCATCCCCATCCGACATTTTCGGGATATTCCAGCGACATGTATTACTAATATCATTTTCACTGAAAATATGTTGGAAATAATTGACAAATAAATAAGAAATGAAATGATATTTAAAATATATTACACCATTTATTCCGACAAGACCATTAAAATTAATGGGGTATCAATAATAAAAGGAAAAATATATATGTTAAAAAAATATTTAAAAAAAATATAATAAATAAAATATATAAACAAATTTTTTTTCAAAAATATATATGTAAAAACTAAATGTAATTTTTTTATGTCAAATGAAAATTATTAAAAAAATATGTACCTATGTAAAAAATGTATGTAAGAAAAATGTATGTAAAAAAATATATAAGAAAAAAATGTATGTAAAAAACCCTGTGAAAAATAAATAAATATAGAAAAAATTATTCGTACATTTTTGTATTTATTAAATGTTTAAATCGTGACATTTTTCTTGCAACCAACCAACAGACAAAGACACACTGCATGTTTATTAGTATATAGGGTGTTTTATATTATAAGTATCTATCGATAAAACCCATAACCAGCCTAATATATTTACACTTTACTATGCAAACTAATCGTTTCAAAATCACATTGAGGTCAATATAGGTATCTCTAATATTATATAAACATTTAATTAAAGATAAAATCCTATATATTTATCATTTTTAAACATATTTTCCAATTTGTTAAGATTTCCAGTTTACAGAATCTACTTTCATGTACCTACCTATATTCAGAATGTCTACATATATATACTACATATACTGTGATCATACCTATCATATATGGAGAATTTATTTAGTAAAAATTTTTATTTAAATCTAAATCTAAATATTCTATACCGTTTAATATAGAAAGTAATTTTCTGATACAGATATAAAATTTATGAGATGCTTACATTATTGTCTCTTTACCGCTAACTATTTATGATGATAAGACATTTCACTCGAAAAAATCTCCCTTGAGTAGTACATTATGTTGCCTAAATTATCTTTCCCCCTAATATGTAGGTCTAGTTTCAACTGCGTAGATGAGCGTTCGTAAACTTGGTAATAATGAGATCTTAAAACTTAAATTTCATTATGTGGTTTGAGAAATATATGATTATACAACATTATATTATATTTATTTAGAATAAATTTTATTCAACTAGCATTTACGATGAATTAAATTTTTCAACTGCGCAATAATACATGACGCGTGAGTGACGTCACGAGCGAGACGTCACTGTGACGAAAAGGCTCCAGTTTTAAAAATCTGTGAGTGAGTGCAAGTGTTTTAAATTTTCTCTCAGATAAATTCATCGTGTTTATTATCCGCAAACTTTTGTAATTAGAAACATTTTAATTTATTTATACATAGGTAACTAACAGAAAAGTGATTGGTATTTCTCAGAATCTGGGTATAGTTCGTAATTTACCTAGGTATAATCTACCTCGATACCTAGGTAGATTATAGATATAGGTAGTTCGTTAGCTATTTACTCGTTTGCAGCATACCTAGTTGTTAATTTACTTCTGTGTAGCGGTTTAGCAACAACTTATTTTTTACCGTACATCTCATCGTTAGTTAGCTACCTAGGTAAGTTATTTTTTTACTTTTCAGCTTTAGTTAGCTACCTACCTACTCAGTTATCAACTTCACTGTAGCAAGTAGGTAGTAAATAGGTAGGTACCTAGGCAGGTATTTAGTTACGTATTTACTTTTCTGCAGTACCTAACTGGTTAGTTATTTACTGAAGAACAGTACTTAGTCTATCTTGGTAGGTAGTACCAAGTTAATTATAATAAGTGTAATAGCTAGTTTTCTAGGTTCTAAGTATCTTACTATACATAACTATATTTAGTAGGGTAAATTACGAATTATCGGTCTGTTTCACATCTTCGGTCATACATATAAGAAAAACGATTTTATAATTGTTATTTAATTTTTATTTCAATTTGTATCCATGATAGGTAGCTACCTACAGGTATCGTGGATACCAATTAAAATAAAAAACAATTTACCTAAGTACAATATAGTTTTTCTTATATGACCGAAGATGTGAAACTGACCGATAATTCGTAATTTACCCTATACGTGTGTAATGAACTAGCTACCTATTGTGTGTACCTACAATCTTGCTATCAAATTCTCAAAACATTCGGTCGAGGTCGGGTAGCTAGGTTAGTAAGTAGTCTTCTATATAATTGCCATGCGTTACACAATTATTTATTTCTTCCGATTAAACAAATCGTATAAATAGAAATATCATATATCATTTAGAGGTGGAGAAAATCACAGTAGCTACTCGGGAAAATGATTTAGGTACTCTCGCAGTACTCGGAAAGTGGGTGTTTGGGAATTTTTCAGAAAATTCGGTCACATGACTTACTTATTTTAACGGTCACTGCCCGGGTACTATGAGTGTCCGAGAACTGTGACGTTCCCCTAAAAAATGAAGATTTTACCTAGGTAATATGACCTTATATTATTTACATAAATAGAAATAATTGATAGTTCTTCTATAGCGAGACTTTGTAGGTAACCATAGGTAGTAGTTCTGTTCTTACCTCATTACCTAACAAATATCTACCTACCTAGAACCTACCTAAAAAGAATTATTACTGAGTATTAGATAGGCTGTATGTACTTACTTATAGAATGGTAAAAAATGTTCCTATGGATGATAGTATTGCTGAAAATTCCATCTGATTAGTGTTATAAATTGAAATGAAGCTGTAAAAGAATAAGATGTGGTTATCTGCTTGCTGGTCGTATACTTTAAATGGATGATGGAGTTAACTGCGATGAATACACAGTGAAGGATATGCTAAATTGAATGTTAGTGACAGTTGTGTTAAAAAATTCCGACAGTCGCCAGCATTCTTTTGTTTATTCTTCCTATAAATCTTCAGTCTTCTATTTCCCAATGCGCAAACCATATCTACTCATCAAAACTCCAATAACTACAGAAAAGATACACTCCGATACCAGAGATGCAATAAGTACCAGCACGTATTTACTCCTAATCATCAGCAATAATGAAGTTATACTAGCATATATTTTTATTATGAGCAATTGTAAAATAACATTCCCGCAATATCCCCGAGATATTCCCTACCGATGTTCCCAAAATGTCACCAGGGGATATCGCGAAAATGTCCGTTTTTGTAATTTTTTGGGAACATCCCCTGGGAATGTTCCTGGAATATCGGTAGGGAATAAACATCCCCTAACGATGTTCCTGGAGCATTCCCTGGGGATATCCCCAAAAAAGTACAGATACGGACATTCTCGCGATATCCCCTGGGAACATCACGGGGACATCGGAAGGGAATATCGCGGGGATATCCCGGGTAGGTCATTTTGTTGCCTAGGATACCATTTAACACACATCATTCCATACCTTTTCATGGAAAACACTTATACGCACGAGAAACACATATACTCTTCCGCCCAATCACAGCTCTGCTTTCTCAGTTGTCAATGTCTTATTCACCTATATTTATTTCTCCTTAAATGTTCAATATTTTTAGTTGAAATTTGGTATATTTTAGTTCAGTATTTCTATTAAGAACTTGTAAAAAATATAGTACCGTAGTTTTGTATATAAACACATAGCCAAGCCTTCCTATACCTTCTGAACGTCAAACTCGTTAGGGTTCAAATACAACCAATTAATTCCTTCATGCGAATTGATTTATATTTATATTATCAAGAGTGATTTGATATAAAAAAATTAATGAAAAAAATTGATATTATAAAATGTATACATATGTTATTATTAATTGATTGCTGTGGCGGTCGGTCAGTTCCTCACAAAATGTGTTAAACAGTCGAAGACATATTTGTTCCTTAGACCAAGACCAACACATATTTGTTTATTTTCAAATTATGTGGAATTTCTACTGGTCTAACTATACCTTTTCCAATTGAAGTTCCTCCAAATGAAATAACATTTCATCAAAGTGAAATATAATTTCATCAAAGTGAAATATAACTTCATCTGAGTGAAATAGCATTTCATCAAAGGGAAATATAACTTCATCAAAGTGAAATAACATTTCATCAAAGTGAAATATAACTTCATCAAAGTGAAAAAACATTTCATAAAAGTGAAAAAACATTTCATTAAAGTGAAAAAACATTTCATCAAAGTGAAATAACAACTCCTCCAAGTGAACTATCAATTCCTCCAAATGAAATAGCGTTTCCTCCAAATGAAATATCATTTCAGCAGAATGTAAATCAAATCAATACGCTGTCAATTAAATTTATTACGTGAAATTTATTTACATGAAATTTATTAACATATTTATTTACATGAAATTTATTTACATGAAATTTATTTACATGAAATTTATTTACATGAAATTTATTCACATGAAATTTATTCACATGAAATTTATTCACATGAAATTTATTTACATGAAATTTATTTACATAAAAAAATGTGTATAAAATTTGTTTACATGAAAAAAATTCAAACAGAATTGTTACATAATTTTTCATTAATTTTTTTAGTAATTAATTATTTTTGATACATTTTTCATATATTTTATTTATTATTATTTACATATTTTTTCTTTTACTATTAATACGCCGCTAAAATTAATGGGGTAGTATATAAGTAAACTTGAAAAATATGTAAAATTAAATATATATAAAAAAATATTATGTAGTTAATTGATGCAAAGAAGACTAAATGAAAATAAATTCATGTAAATAAATTTCATGTAAATAAATTTCATGCAAATAAATTTCATGTAAATAAATTTCATGTAAATAAATTTCATGCAAATAAATTTCATGTAAATAAATTTCATGCAAATAAATTTCATGTAAATAGATTTATGGTGACTGGTATATTCCACCTCGATATTTTCCACCCCGGTATATTGCATTATAGGTATATTCCACCCCGGTATATTCCACCCCAGTATATTCCACCCTAGGTATATTCCACCCCGGTAAATTCAACCCCACTTCACGTTTTAGGTTTGTTTAATTATTAATATTAGTCATTCATTAATATTATATGTAATGCTAGGTAACTTGCATTTTCACTGTATCAAATTATACATTTTGCTGGCTAATCACAAAAATTAAATTTTTCACTACACATGTGACAGAACAGCAGAAAGAAAGGTTGTTTGAACGCATTTATCAGTTGAGGTATTTAGATTTTCAATCTCAAGCTGATTTTTTACACTATCGCCAACACAACAGCGATATTAACCGTAATATGATGTCATATAGTATTTATTGTTTATTTATTTCATTTGGAATTTTAACCTCTTGTAAAAGTTGTGGTTTTTGACCGATGGCTTTTTTACATGTTTTTTCAACCAGGATTTTTTTGATGGGGAGGGGGGTTATTGCACAGGGTTTCAAGACTGAGAGGTAATTGTCTTTTTTCACAATGAGAGATTTTGATCACGGGGAATTTGGTCTTAGAATCCAAAACAGCAACTTATAAGCAAAGAGCGAAAACACTGAGTGTGTTGTCTCTGCCAGTCGACCCTTTCCACACCTCATCTAACAATTGTTGTGCAGTTTCATGGTAAAAAGGTATTAATATTAACTTTTTCAACACATATACTTTGAAATAAACTACCATATTCAGAATACAGGTAATTTTATTATTAAATATTGTCCAAATGTCTCAGGATATCGTCTGAGTTATTTTTTCATTGGTACGAATTATTTAACAAATGGCTATCAAAAAGTAAAATCTTTAGATTTCTATTGTCACCCAAATGAGCATTGTCAGAGGGTGTGGAATATACCTGGGGTGGAATATACCGCGGTGGAATTTTCAGGGGTTGAATATAGCGGGGTGGAATATACCTAGAACCTAAATTTATATGTAAATAAATTTCATGTAAATAAATTTATATGTGAATAAATTTCTTGTAAATAAATATCATGTTAATAAATTTCATGTAAATAAATATCATGTTAATAAATTTCATGTAAATATATTTCACGTAATAAATTTAATTGACTGCGTATTGATTCGATTTTTATTCTGCTGAAATGATATTTCATTTGGAGGAAACGCTATTTCATTGGAGGAATTGATAGTTCACTTGGAGAAATTGTTATTTCACTTTGATGAAATGTTTTTTCACTTTGATGGAATGTTTTTTCACTTTGATGAAATTCTATTTTACTTTGATGAAGTTATATTTCACTTTGATGAAATATTATTTCACTTTGATGAAGTTATATTTCACTTTGATGAAATGCTATTTCACTTAAATGAAATTATATTTCACTTTAATGAAATTATATTTCACTTTGATGAAATGTTATTTCATTTGGAGGAACTTCAATTGGAAAAGGTATAGTATGAATGATTGCAATGACTGAATAAGGCAAATACAGCTATATTGACATACCGATAATTATCTAACCTTATACCAAGATAAATATAAGAGAGTGTCTTCGATGATTTAAGAACATTTATGGTAGATAAAACAAAACGTAGACTAAACACCGATAAATGGCTGACAATTTCTCATCGGCGATTGAATGTAAGGGATTATCGAATGATCTTCAAAGAATAATTGTTGATTCTACTTCCTCGAATTAGAGAGGAGATTTCTCCGATGAATCTTCGGCGAGTTATGGAAGACCCATCTTTCATGAATTACAGCAGGCAGCTCGTAAATGTATCTTGGTGAGTTATGGAAGATGTGTCTTCCTTGCATTACAGCAGGCAGCTCGTAGATGTATCTTCGGAGAGTTATGGAAGACTGATCTTCCCCGGATTAATGCAGGCATGTTATATAGATGTATCTTCAGTGAGTTATGGAAGACTCACCTTCCCCGAATTACAGCAGGCATGTCTTCGATGAACATCGACGCGTTATGATAGACTTTTCGTCCCCTAATTACTACAGGATTGAAATATAGAACACTCGTTTAAGATGATGATCGCTGAGTTACGACAGACTCATCTTCCTCAAATCATAGCGAACATTTCTTCGATGATCTTCGGTGAATTTTATGAGTTATCATATACATTTAAAGGTGTCCGTGATTCCAGAATTATAATTAAAGTATATATATGTATATATATATAAATATATGCATGGTGGAGTTCGCGGGATTCTTATCCTGAACCTTTAAAGTACTCCGCAAGGAGCTCTATCGAGCTTAAAATTGCACTTGAATCATCGTTAATTCAAGGACGGTTACAGTCGGTTATGCATGTGCTTCTATTCCAAAATACTAGGCGACCTTTATCGCACGGTAAATTAAACAATTAAATTAGTCAATATTCAATGTATTTCGTTGAAGATAGGACTGGTAAAACTGTGGCACCGTGAAGAAGTCCAGTAGGGTGTCTGGAACTAGGAAGCCAATTCGGAACAGTTGCTGCGGAAAGTCATAAAATTAGCATTCGTAATATACTATGCAATTTTATAGAGTTAAATAAATACTTTAGTTTAATTTAGCAATTTTAATTTAGCAATTTTAATTTAGCAATTTTAATTTAGCAATTTTAATTTAGCAATTTTAATTTAAGATATTCCGCAACGTTAATTTCTAAATGGGTAGTAAAGTTTAAATTATCAAATTTTCATTATTGAATTTTAAAGTAATTTTATAGGGTTAGGTTGGCAAAGACTTAAATTATTGAAAATTATTTTTAGAGGAGCAAAACGAATTACTAAGTGCACCCCTACGCAAATAGAACATGAAAAGCAAGCTTACCCTCTGTGTCTAGAATACTGTGGGAAATCTGATAATGTGTTGTTGCCTACCGTCTAGTCTCCACTGCTTCCCATCCTCTCTCTTTTAGGGAACCAAGGTAATAATCACTGCCTTCGTAATTAAGCTGTATCGCTTTTGCCCAGCAATCATTTGGATGTCGCTACTGCATCAACTTGCAGATAAGACTCTCATTGATTGGAAATGATGTGGGTAGTTTGGTGATCCAGTTGTTTTAATATTTTTGATCAGTTGCAAAGGTTATGCTAAATAGGAGCCATGTCATCAGAGCCGCTACTGGTGGTAATTTGTTTTCAAGTAGCAGCATCCAACAAACCAGGCGACATCTGAATTTTGTATGTGTAGTCAGTCACCTGGTCAGGAGATAAAACTGACAGCAGTATATAGTTTAGAATTAAAGAACAGAGCGCTTGCAGCGATCTATTGGTTTCAGGGCGACTCAATCAACTTTAAGATTTATGTTGGATTTATTTTACTTGAGTTTGTCCATCCATTTAGAAATTAACTGCAAGCGGCTCGCACATAAGTTTATATGAAGGGAAAATCTCCAACACTGGGAGGGGGTCGGTTCAATTTTTTTAAAAATTGAACCCAATATTTCAAAATTTGAACCCAATATTTCAAAATTATAGGAATAGAATATATGATTGTAGTTGGTAGTAATATATATTGCTGGCTAGTAGTTAAACCTAAATAGAATTCTTAGATTTAACGAGAAAACATTTATAGAACAAGAACAATTTATAGAACAAGATTAAAAATTAATTGCAGAACTATTATTCCAATAATAGAACAATACGAACTACACATAATATATATACAAACAAATTTATATAACAAGAACCAATTTATTAAAAGATTTAAACTTTATTAAGAGAGCTGTACTATTTCCAAAAAAGGATAATATAAACTATCGATATATACAAACAAGATTAATCGCTTTGGTCTTTTCCCTTGTTCAGGTTCAGACTTGTCACAGTCCGATTCCAAATTCTTAGAGACTTTTTCCTCATTTAATTTGAGAACAGGAATCAGAACTGATGAATGTCTATTCACTATTTCACCTGAATCTCCTCTCTTAATTCTTGCATTGGTGACTTCGCCCAAGCTATTTGTTGTGACACCTTTAACAATTGCTAGAGGATATGTGTTAGGTTTGGTAAACCTTTCCTTCATACACACCACATCTCCCACACTAATTTTTGAGTGTGTCTTAGCAGAATACCTGTCACCTTTATCCACAGCTTGAGTTATCAGTTTAGAGAGGAATTCCTCATTATATAGTTCAAGCATCTTACTGCGGACTGATCTTAGTTGCTTATAGGTGTCCTTTATTGTACTTAAGGGACTTTCCTCCCAAATAGGATCGTCAGGGATTGGATGAAGTCCAGGCACACAGTTCACTGATGGTAGTGAATAACCGTGGATTAGCATTTCAGGACTGATCACTTGTGGTACATCATCTGTATTTGAATCTCTTAACGCTTCCACAAACGCAACCGGTCTTTTATTCACGATATGAGTCACTTCACTAATCGTGAACTCGAAGTCAAAATAATCCAAACAGTTATTACGTATATATCCATATACCAACTTTTTGTAAAGTTTCACTCCACTCTCTACCAGCGCGCCTAATGAACTGTTACCTTTACAAAACTGAGTGAATTCTATATTGTCAATATTGTGCTGTGAAAGATAAGATGAAGCAGAAGCATCGTTAAGGAATGACATCATAATGTTACCTCCGGCCGTCAAAGTACTATCGGGATCAGAAGTAATTTTCGCGGCAATACCGTATTTATGAACGTGCATTTGGAATGACCTCAGGTAACTATCTACAGTCATATCCATACAAATTTCAGCGTTGAATGCTCTGGTATACATACACGAAATTAGCAATATGTACACCTTTGTTCTCTTGCCAAGAATTTTAAAGTTATATGGACCAAAATGATCTACATATATAAACCTGAAGGGTATGGTGGGTGGATTAATTCTATCTAATCTGTAAGGAGATTGATTAGTAATAATAGGTTTATCATTGAATCTATTACAAAGTGTACATTCTCTAATCACAGATTTCACTTTGGAAAATATACTAGGTATATAAAATTCCTTACGAATTTCTATCAAAACCGAATACTTTCCCGCGTGTCCCATGGTTTCGTGTAAGCTAGAAATAATCAAACTAGCAAGAGAACTGTTCTTAGATAATAGTATAGGTTGCCGATTCCTTTCATTTTTCAAGTTCTTAAACTTGCTACCAACTCTCAAAAGGCCATTGGAATCTACAAACACATTTAATTGTTTAACAACATCAGGCATGGATTTAGGCCTACTCGCCTTCGAGTAAAACTCAAAACAATCTGAGTAGTGCTTTTGCTGATCATTTTTGATCAGCGCAATTCTAGCGCGTGTATAAACATTGTCATCATGAATATCTCTTCCGATTAATTTTAAGTTTTAATTTATTAACAAACAAATACACTCTAGCAAGAACATTAACTAATTTATCAAATGAAGAATATTTAGTAGAAGACAGTACAGCATCTATATTCTCGTTACTATCATCAATATGGACTATGCTGTTAATTACAAATGAGGGGCATGGTACAGTCACAGACATAATATTAGGTACCATACTCTCGCTAACATTGAGCAATTTAGGGCCAACGTAGAAATCAGTTTTAGCCAGCTGCTTAGGACTGATTGCTCTTGTTAAGTGATCGGCAGGGTTTTCTTCACCCACAACAAAGTTAAAATTTACACATTTATTGTCTGTACACAAATTTTCTATTTTGGAAAGTCTATTCCGCACATAAACGCTTAGTTTATTTTGAGCCTTTGAGAATTTGTTAGTGATACCATCTAACCAATTCAGAGCAATCATACTATCTGTATATAGAGTTAATTTCTCAATAGAAACTGGCGTGAGTAATTTAGAACTAGTGAGCTCATTGTGTACATTAGTTAGACATTCCACACCAAACAATACAGCACAAAGTTCTAATGAAGGAATGGATTTTGTGCTCATTTTAGTTCCAACAATTTTTTTTTTGCTTGAAAGAAAGATACATGGTTAGTTCTCAAATCACGAATGTGCAGCAAGGCTCCATATCATGTCTTTTGAAGCATCAGTGAAAGCTATTAATTCGTAGGAATCCTCACGTTTTCCTACAAATCTAGGTACTTTAAATGGAACACAGTTATTTATTTGGGTACAAATTAACTTCCACTCCTTCTGGTCTTTATCTGATAATTTAGTGTCCCATGACACATCATTTTCACACTGCAACTTGTGTATGAAGAGCTTACACCTGTTCAACAAGGGTAAATTAAATCCGTAGATATCAAAATTTCTGGCATAGGTTTGTAGTACTAATCTCTTAGTATTTGCCTTGGGGTCCAGAAAAATGTCATCTGTTGAAAGAGTATCATTAATTCTATCCCATTTCAACCCATACAAATTAACATTATCAGGAGTTTTTTCATCATATTCATTGTCAATTTTACTCTGTACATCTAATGAATTACATACGAATTGCTGAAGGCTAAATTTATACTCCTTGAAAATATCGGTAAAGATCTCCTTTGCCCATTCTACATCTTCAACATCGTTAGTAGTGTAACCCCCGTTGTCCATATAGAACAAAGTATAGGCTAATTTTCTAAGATTAGTCACCTTACAATCACTCTTATCGTCATCAATGATAAGTATTTTATACAATGCTATCATGAGCAAAGAAGGAGCGCAAGAAATACCAAAGGGTAAGCGCTTAGCTTTATAGTACACTAAAGTAAAGTCTCCCTTCATTACATTCTTATACCACATTAATAACAAACGAGCTTGATCACAAATATTCATAGCGATCATAAGGAAAGCTTTCACAAGATCAAATATTAGGAGAAACCGATCAAATCTGAGAAGCATCATAGAAACAGCAAGTTTTTGATTTAAATTAGGCCCAGAATTAATTGCCTGATTGTGAGAGACTGTTGTGGGCCACTCGGGATTATTTTCAGTTATATTACTAAGATAAACAACTCTACATTTAGTAGTTTCTTTATTCAGCCTGAAAACACTCATGTGTGGTAGGAAAGAGTAACTAGGATAAGTTTCTTGAAACTCATCTAAATTATGAATTTTCTCTATAATTCCCATGCTCTCTTGTTCACGGAATACTTCATCGGTTAATCTCAATTTAGTAGGATCTTTAAGTAATTTCTTAAGATTTGACTTCAACACATTTCTAGCTAGATGAAAATTATGACCCAACAAGTGTTGGACATTTGAGTTCCACATAAGAGGCAATACGAGTCTACCATCCTCAGACCTGGATGCGTTGCGAATATCAGTACCTGACAACTTTCTATTTGACTCAATGTTTGACTCATCCAGCGACTCGTCTACATTCAAATATTCTAAACATTGAGAGTCAAGAATTTGGTCAGCTGCTTTCTCCAACTCAGAATCTGATACTATGTCACTAGAATTATAGGAGAAACTCTTCCTATCAATAGAAATATTAAAATTGTTAGTAATCATTTCGTTATCCTCCAAAAACTTGACATCTCTACACAATTTACTTATACTAACCTCAATCATTACACCCATAGGAGTAACCAAAATTGTGGATTCATTATTCAATCCAAATACAATAGTAGATATAGGGTTACAATACGAATAATCAGATCCTAATATCAGATCTATGTTAGTTGCCTTATCAGTAGTCTCGTTAAGCAACTTATCGGCTAGCTTAAATCCTTTGTAATTTAGACTCTTAGCAATCTTACCCATACCGTTCACATCAAGATTTATATTAATGCTAGGTACACACAACGCTTTAATAATTACAATGTCATTACCTACCAAAAAGGGTACTTCCACTAATTTAGTGAGATATTCTCTGGCACCATTGAAACCGTTCATAGTTACTTTAATGTTGCTTTCAACTACTTTTAAATTAAAAGCCTTAGCAATGGCGTCAGTTATCAGTGTAGTCTTGCACCTGTATCTCGCATCACCCTTACAATACTATCTCTGATTTTTACTGTGAATGTAGGAAGAGCTAAATCTTTGGAATTGTTCATAGCGCTTTCCACATATGAAGTGCTCATAGTATTACTATTGGTCTTATGGACATTTGGTCTACTTTTATTTGCCGTTTTAATGCACAGAACAGGAAAATGATTTCCTATACATAATTTACATTTAAGATTTCTCATTTTACACTCACTAGGTTTATGATTTATATATCCGCACAAAGTACAGCCACCTGCATCTTTCAATCTTTTAATTTTATCTTCTGGTGTTTTATATACGGTACATTTAAAGTAAGGATGGTCACCAGAGCAAAGACTGCATTTGTTCTTTAAACTATCAGAATTATATTCTACTTTGGTAGCTAAAGTATCTGTTTTACGTCTAGAAGCTTCTGGACTGAATTGAACAGGAAAACTTTGAACTCTATCAACTGCTTGAAAAATATTAGATTCAATTTCTGTTAAATCTGGTTTCGAATTGTTAGTGATGCTAACTAATTGAGATTTTAGAGAATCGGGTAAGGCTTCCCAATAGATAATATCTATCTCAAGTCTACAGAAAGATTCCTTCACTTGACGCATTTCACTTACTAGATACAAAGGATCTTTAAGAGACAAAGACTGAAGCTCCAAGAGTCTATCTAATGCGTTATATTTTTGTACAAGTGGAGCAGCAAAGGCTTGCTCTAACAATAACTTAGCATCTTTATAGGATTGCTTATCTACTTCTAGCGAGCTAATCAGGATACTGGCCTTTCCTTTCATACATTTCTGTAACAACAAAAAACGTTCAAACCCAGAATAATTTTGTACATTAGTTATAGATTCAAATTGGAAGAAAAACTTTTCCAGTGATTCTTCACGTTCACCACCATAAGTGGGAAGTGGGGCAGTCTCTGGTTTTAGTCTATTAGGATTAACATGGGGAGGTGGATGACTAGTTACATTTAATTTATGTTCTAAGAGAGTTATTGACTTTATAGCCAGCTATAGCATCCAACTCCTTATCTTGAGCAGTAGTATTATAAATATCAGTCTGTTCCTCGTCCCACAACTTATCTAATATCCTATCATCAAGTTCCTTTAAACTAGCTGAATCTTCCTTCAGACTAGCAATATACTGTAATATTTTACTTAGATCAAAGTCTTCTAAATCGGAATCTATCTCGTTTGAATGTTTGGTAACTCTGCCTCTAATATAGGCACGAGTATGTTCTAATGACTTTAGCTTCGACATTTTAAAAGGTCATAAATTATCAATTTTCTGAAAACCCAATAAACTACCAAATTTAACAAACAATAAACAATGGTTTACAAGCATAGAATTTTAATAGAGCAACAATAATCTAGATATAATAAATTTTAATTACACAAAAAAGGAAGAGGGAAACATCAATTAGAGACAGACAAACAACTCACCACCGGAAATCCACACAGTGCCAACTAGTCCTGTCATGGTCGCCATATTCCAAAATACTAGGCGACCTTTATCGCACGGTAAATTAAACAATTAAATTAGTCAATATTCAATGTATTTCGTTGAAGATAGGACTGGTAAAACTGTGGCACCGTGAAGAAGTCCAGTAGGGTGTCTGGAACTAGGAAGCCAATTCGGAACAGTTGCTGCGGAAAGTCATAAAATTAGCATTCGTAATATACTATGCAATTTTATAGAGTTAAATAAATACTAAAGTTTAATTTAGCAATTTTAATTTAGCAATTTTAATTTAGCAATTTTAATTTAGCAATTTTAATTTAGCAATTTTAATTTAGCAATTTTAATTTAGCAATTTTAATTTAGCAATTTTAATTTAGCAATTTTAATTTAAGGTATTCCGCAACGTTAATTTCTAAATGGGTAGTAAAGTTTAAATTATCAAATTTTCATTATTGAATTTTAAAGTAATTTTATAGGGTTAGGTTGGCAAAGACTTAAATTATTGAAAATTATTTTTAGAGGAGCAAAACGAATTATTAAGTGCACCCCTACGCAAATAGAACGCGAAAAGCAAGCTCACCCTCTGTGTCTAGAATACTGTGGGAAATCCGATGATGTGTTGTTGCCTACCGTCTAGTCTCCACTGCTTCCCATCCTCTCTCTTTTAGGGAACCATGGTAATAATCACTGCTTTCGTAATTAAGCTGTATCGCTTTTGCCCAGCAATCATTTGGATGTCGCTACTGCATCAACTTGCAGATAAGACTCTCATTGATTGGAAATGATGTGGGTAGTTTGGTGATCCAGTTGTTTTAATATTTTTGATCAGTTGCAAAGCTTATGCTAAATAGGAGCCATGTCATCAGTGCCGCTACTGGTGGTAATTTGTTTTCAAGTAGCAGCATCCAACAAAATTGGCGACATCTGAATTTTGTATGTGTAGTCACCTGGTCAGGAGATAAAACTGACAGCAGTATATAGTTTAGAATTAAAGAACAGAGCGCTTGCAGCGATCTATTGGTTTCAGGGCGACTCAATCAACTTTAAGATTTATGTTGGATTTATTTTACTTGAGTTTGTCTATCCATTTAGAAATTAACTGCAAGCGGCTCGCACATAAGTTTATATGAAGGGAAAATCTCCAACAGCTTCTTCGATGAATCAACAATCATCCTGCCTTATTGTATACGAAAAATCTTGGATAAAACAGACACTTCTTCGAATATTTATCGAGGATTCATCGTCAATACGGCGATTCATCTATAGGTACTCGTCCAAAAATCAACTGGGTAATGTAAATATGGAGATATGTAGATTGGATATTGTATCCCAAACAATACAAGGTGTAATTATTGCTTCATTATTTGCTTTGATTGCTCAATAAAGTGAATCATATATTAACATACTATAAAATTCACCTTCTATATATACTGATTTAAATAAATAACATTTGTAAATAGGTATTCCATGGACGAGAACTATTTCAATTAGTCTTTGAATTACTGTTTATTGGTAAAATTAACTATTCTCCGTTAAATTAAATCATTATCTTATTTAGGTTCTTTACTCAAATGCAGTAAGAAACACTAGCATATAAAACAATTGCACTATATGCAACTTCATATAATCATAACTGAAAGACACAATCCCAACTGTAAACTTAAAATTATTATCCTCCGTTATACTGAATAGCAAATCCTGTTATATTCCAACTGTCTGCCACTTCATTCCCCAATATGTATATCCATGCTCAGACAAATTTGGCTGATTCAGTTTTTCGCTGAATGGGTGAATGAAAGCTGCAAGATTTAGAGATCTCCGTAGTGTTCGGATGTTAAGAAATCAGTGGGACGAAAACAGACTACAGGAAGTAATTGAAATAAATTCTAGAAGTTAAACTGAGATAGATCGACCAGATAGGCTATTGAAATAATTCTAATTCATTGGATGACATTAAAATAACAACACATTATTTAGCTGTTAAAATGATATAATCTGAGAAAAAAAATGAAATGGCACGAGTTATTGGAAAATTCCTTTTGTTGATATTAATAATACGAATGCCTAATATCTTTTATCGCTTAGATAAGGTATTTGGTTAAATGATTATTTTTTAATATGTTCGTTGTGAAATATGAAATTCTATTTCAATTAATTAAAACTGATTGCATTTTAAAATGGGATTTCGTTAAAACTCTCCTAATTTTGATTTTAGTGATTGCGATAATCTATACATTCAAATTATATTAAAATGAAACTTCTTGTTTTGATGAATAAAACATTTCAAATGTTCCATTTTAGGAATTTCTGTAATTCTGAATATCAATTTGAGTCTCTCAATAGAAATTGTTCCCTTTCAAAGAGAGTGAAGAACATTGTTGATGTTTTCATACAAGTTCATTCGTTAATATACCTATAATTTATACATCTTCAATATTTCCGGAAATTCTAAATCACCATTTTTTATTCCCAATTCCCACCAACGTTCACCATATTTGTCAACCTCTATCGAAAGTTTCCAGTTATGAACAGCAATAACTTTGTTTGTAGTTCTGTTACGAGAACAAAAAGTCAGAAAATCGAAGACATTTGTCAGTGATACGATAGACCATTATTGCTCTCAGGCCATTGAGCATAAACCAGGTATACCAACAGCAATGATTTAACTTGGCCTACTAACAGCAGTGATTTAACTTGGCCTACTAACAGCAATGATTGAACCAGACCTACCAACAATTATGGTTTAGTCAGGCTACCAGCAGTAGTGATTGAAACATATATATGCTTAGCAACAGATATGATTGAACCAAGCTTACCAACAGTCATGGTTTAACCAGGCTACCAACAGCAATGATTCAACCAGGCACTCCAGCAACATTGATTCAACAAGGCTTACCAGCAGCAATAACTGGACCAGGCTTACCAACATCAATGCTTGAACTAGGCTTGACAACAGTAATGGTAAACAATAAGAAAGATAGGAATTTTTTTTAAGGTAGTGCAAAGTTGTATAAGCTGGTTAAATCCGTCAAATCATCATGATTCAAATTGAGGTGATTTATCAAGAAATTTTTACAACTATTATAGATAATTAGCACTTATAAGCACTGAATTCATAACACAGCATGATTAACATAATTACTTATTACTAAAAGATCTTTTGCCAATGTATTCATTTTTGTAAGGATCTACAATCGTTTGTGGATGAGATTAGTTATGCAGGTCACAGCTGCTGTTGATTTTCATCTCGTATTCCAAACATTCACTTCTCCTTGCTGTCCAGAGACTCTCAACTGAGTCTTTTCATGTTCATTGGAGAGAAACTCTGGTTGAGAGGATGGATGAAACTATTAATTTAGTTTATCTCGCTATTGTTTCTACTTGGAAATTATTATTTTAATACTCATTTCAATTACAAAAGTCATTGTTTGGATCATTCCCTGACAAGAAGGATTCATTCCTGGGATATTAAGGTCATATCCTAAAGATAAATTCTTTTTGCCTGAGTTATGATATACATTAGTACTGCTTTATTCCTTCACGGCACTCTTATATATTTTAACCATTGACGGCTGTTTCTAATCATTCATAAAAAATATACAATTGAGAAGCAAATTTGAATTTGACTGAGATAGATTTTCTTCCTTCATTATTGGTAAGACATGATAATAAAATTAATGTAACAGTTGGTGATTCTTTCCATTTTCAATCATTAAAAATGTTATTTGGTGTTATGAAATTATATTTTCTCAGGCCGCTCCAACCGGCGGTGAGCACTCTCAGCACCCTCTGCAAAGTGGCTTATTGGAACTTTATTTGCTTGTTGATTTGAAATTGTTGGAATTCAGAACAAAAGTTCCAATAATGAACTTCCAACAAACATTTGATTTTACGGTTATTATGGTTATTTCAAAATGACATTTATGTGAAACACATTGTATGTAATGGTCTAATTATTTTATAGAAGAATATCTATAAATGACCTTAATAGAAGTATTAACTTATATGTAATTCAGGGAAATATCACTCAACAACTGTATTTCGAACTGGAAATATCATTGATGTTTTCTCTCTGGTTTCCAATCATACTAAAACATTGAGCGAGAGTTTCTTCATGCAGTATTCTGATTTTTTTTCTAATATCCGGAAAGTGTTATTTGAGAATAACTTAAATGTTGAATACCTTTTCGATTTTAATTATTAATTGTTTAAGAATTTTAACATAAAAGAACAAAATTGGAATGTAAAAGAGTTTGAAGAATATTTTTAAATTTATATCTTAATTTATATCTAAAAAACACATGCCTTATTTATAAACCTACGGTACTATATTTACTACAAGTTGTTAGTATATATACTAAACTAATGTCTACCAAAGTACAAGTAAAAATATTAAACAATAAGGAGAAAGAAATATGTACATAGGTATATAAAAACATTGGCAACTGAGAGGGCAGAGCTGTGATTGGGTGGAGTGTGACCCAATCACAACTTGCACATGTGTGTATGTGCTCCATGAAAACGTAGAAAGATGTGTGCTTTTAAGCCGACCAAACTGTGTTTCTACGTTGCCACACGACACCAAAGCACAATTAATTAACTAAATTACGTGAATTACGCAGATACGTAAATATTTTTGATCTTTTAAATACTAAAATATAATTAATATATATTTAGGTACATATACAAGAAATGCAGGTAAATTTAAGGGCATGACATGAAAGATATAAAGTAATTTAAAAAGGATGTAAATGAAAACTCACGTCAAACTCATTAGGGTTAAGCGCAAAATAAATACAACTGTATCGTCATCCACTAGAGTTTCTACTACAAAGAAAACACTACTATTTTTCAATCATTACTGATTAATATTTTGACTTCAATAACTTCAGAGGCGTAAGTTATATTAAGATACACCAGTACAAATATATTAAGCTACATACAGTCACACATATTAAGCTACACACCTATTAAGCTACACACACATTAAGCTACAAATATTAAGCTAGACATATATTAGGATTCACACATATTAAGCTACAAACATTTATTAATATTAATTCCGTAACCTGATTAAAGGTGATAGAAATGGAATAGAAAACATAGGATAAAATTAATAATATATAGAAATCCTTATAATAATTCAATAAATATTATATTATAATCTTAGTAATAATTCAATAAATATTATATTATAATCTTAGTAATAAATATCTAGTTTGAAAATGATATGGTATGAAGTTTGCAAATGAATTGAATAAAATGTGAGATATTATCTGTTATTTCAATAATTATAATTGTGTTTCATTTCATATGTACAGTATTTTTTAAAGAATTTAGTAATGTCTTAGACTTGGTATATTTTAATTATTGAATAAAGAAATAGTTGAAATATTTTAAGGCATATATGTTTCTTAATATATAGCATTGAAATATAGCATGTTGTAAATACAGCTTTATTTCTCTCCCTACTTAATCTTAGACGGCTCCATAATGCCAGTTTGACCAATCATATAATATATCAAAGGAGTATAAACCCCATTCAATTGTCAGTAATTCTTTTCTGTAAATCACTGTTAGGTAAATAATCTAATTCAACTTATTTATCAATAGAACAATTACCAATAATATGTGTCAGTGAATAATAACCATTTGATCACGATACAACATCTCATCGTTTCCAAACTCTGTATAAGAACACTATACTACACAGGACACATGCATGCCTTCAATACAGTAGTTACATGTTCACATTAGTACATATCTCTGCAGAATGCGCCTGAGTGTAGCTTAGCCGCTCACTGGGAAAGGGGGGAGGTACTGTCAGCCAACTGGTTGAGTGTGCGTGAATGGCTTGTTTGAATGTAATAACAGTACTTAATAAATAATCGTTTATTATCAAAAATTGACTTAATTTATCCACTACAATTTCCTTACACATTATCCTAGTGTATTAGGCTATGCTTTTAGCGATTTTGAAACGGGTTAAACTTTGAATAGGGTTAAACTTTGCAAGTTTTCTCTAACACCATTTCATGGAAAATTTATATAAGGAAGAACAATTTCAGATTATTATCTATAAATCTACTAATTATTATTATAACAAAACTTACCCATATAAAAGTAAGAAAGAATCAGTTAGGTAAAATAAAACAAAGATGTTACCAAATAAATGGATATATGAATTACTTAAAATTATAGGATAGTTACACCGCTTTCTAATTTTTAAAGAAATTTTATAATACAAGAAAATGTAAAGGGAAAGGTTAACAAAATGGAATAACTCCAAAAATTGAAAAACAGTACATTAAGTGTAGATTTTTTTTAAATAATCTCAAATTTCGGTGAGATACTCCTCTCAAGACTTCTGAATATAATCAATGTATGACTAGATACTTTGTAGACGGATAGAATATTGGTTAATCCATATAATATTGAAGAGGTCGTTCTAACGTCCGGAAGAAAGGACCATTTTAGTCCTTTGTAAGGTGTCCGTTTATGGAGCGTCCGTTTTATGAGTTTTATGAGCCTGTTCACAAATGCTATTGGTTAAAATGGTAAAATCAAAATGTTTATTGAATTTAAAATGTAATCGATTTTAAACCGTGAATTGGATTAAAAATTTTAATTGAATTCTAAATGTCTATTGAATTTAGAATTTATAGCAAGAAATACTTACGTACTAAATTGAAAAGAATAATCAATGATTTCAATGAAGTTATTCATTATTACACTTAATATTCAATGAGAAATTATCTTGACAATTTAATTATGATAGGATCTCTACTGAAATGTTCAAAGTTTGCATTAATTCATTTTGGGAATTCACTTGAACAGAATTGGAAAGTTATAAAATATATTATGGACCTACATCGAGATTTTATATGAACTCACCATAGAATCAATCATTTTAGTTGAATACTTTTGATTTAATTTCTATAAAATACTAAATCAATATTAATTAATGATCTTAGAAAACAATTTTCCATTAAATAACATACTTATAACAACCTTGGAGTTTAAATGTTTAATGGATTTTGAGATTTATAAGTATACAGAGTGCAACGAAAGTCCCCGATCATATAAGAATTTTAATTTAATGAGTTGTGATGGATGAAATAAAACAAAACTTATCTCACAATATATCAATAACCCCAATTAACAGCTCTACCAATTATTTATCAATATGACCACCATTGGTGGCGATTACTCTCTTGAGTCTACCTCTGAAGCTCTTTACCGCGGCACGGAATGTTTCTTGTGGAATTTAAGGGCATTTTCGCTCGAGGGACTTCTTCAGAGTTTCCGTACTATCATGAGCTGTAGTGCACGCTTCCTTCTCCAAGATGGACCACACACAAAAGTCCAGAGGGTTCAGGTCCCGCTGTGAAGGACTTCAAGGCCTGTCCTTGAAATGCTTCTTCCACTGGACTTGTCTTTGAGTCAAAATATCCTCGATATACAATTTTGCGTTAACTTTACCGCCTTGTTTGACGTAAATGAGAGGAGATCTCCAACTCTCAGAGATGGCAGCCCAAACCATCACAGAGGCAGGCTTTTGGCGACGGAAAACAGTCTTTACAGATGGAGGGATACTGTCAGCACTTTTAGCCAGAATTCCATCGTTCTGAGATATGAATTTGGCCTCCACAGGGAACATTTTCTCATCCGAAAAGACTCTCTAATCAGCCTGCGTGCCATCTTTCATTGCATTCAAAAGAATCTTCGATCTGTCCAGCCTCTTTTGTTTCTGCAAGTCCGTGAGCTGTTGAAGGGGGACAACTTGAGGTCTTCTTTGACGATTGTTTCACACTCATAGCCATCTTTCTCATGCTTCGCTTGGGGTTCCTCCTTATCCGCTCCCTAATGGCTTTGATTTTGGTTGGAGTGCGTGCAGTACAAGTTCGTCCACACCTGGGTCGATCACCTGTTGTCTCCTGTTCTTGGTAGCGTTTAACAGCATCCCTAACAGTCAATTTCGGTGCTTTTAACAGCTCAACAAGTTTGTCTTCCCCGCGCAGTGTAGCTGGCAGGAAGAGAGGAAGAGAGAAATGGATAAATTTTAGTAAAAAATAACATCTTATATTTAAAAAACTAAATTTGATCGGGAACTTTCTCCGCACCATGTATATCTATATTGATCCATTTAATTCTGAATAAGCAATTGAAAAAATAGTATTATTTAGAAAGATATCTACCATCCATTTAATTGACCTACTATTATTATTCATTGTAACCAATAATCATGTGAACGAAGATTACATGTAATCTTTTTTGGTTTAAAATAAAAATTTCTTCAAGTTTATTGAAGGTAATTCACCATGAAAATATATCAGATGATTTTCCTTAACAATTGGTTTCTAAATATGGTTTAATGATTATAATGTGGAAATACAGTATAAATAAATTTGAATGATATTGAATCAATCTATCTTTAATAAGAAAAACATAAATAACATTCATTTATTCCAATTCAAAACTATATTATAGAAACCATTATAGAAAATGATTGTATATATCTAAACATGTAGGGGCGGACGGGGTATCACCGCGCACAATCCCTCAAACTCTGTATTTACTCTAAAACTAAATGTACTTTAGAAGCTCCCTTTCTCGTGATGAAATGATCAGGAATGAGGTCGATTTTCAACCAGTTTCGAAAAAATACCCAAAATGAATGAAATACTTATTGGCTTTTTTCGTGCGCAACTTTTAGTGAGTGTATAGGGATATCACTGCAAACATGAAGGAGTGTTACTGTGCGTTGCTGAATACAACACTCCTCTCCCAAACATAAATCCCTTCTCTACCCATTTTAATCAATCCTCCCACCCCCTATATAAGCCCCCTTCTTCCCCATCTAAATATCACTCTCCTCCCATCTAAATCCCCCTTTATTCCCCTCTAAATCCCTTTCTTCCTCATCGCACCTAAGTCCCCCTCTCCCAATCTACTTGCCCCTCTCCCTCATTTAAATCCCCTTATCCCCATCTAAATGTCTGTGTTTCCCTCTCCACATGCTCCCCACCCAATTTAATTGTCACTTACTTATTAAACAAATATTTAATGAATCTGCAACAAATTTAACACTTGAATTTTACGTAACTAGTTAACTACTCAAAAATAACAAGTATAATACGATCGTAGGTTTATTGTTAATCAATATTCAATCCAATAACCTCTACCCCCACCTAAATATGCCCTCTCCCCATCTTAATACCACCACATCAAGTAGCATAGTTATTACTATTGTAAGTTTATTGTTAATCAACATTATAATATAATATCACCTTATTCAGTATTTATTCCTTTATTTAGTGCTAAAAACTCATATTTTCATATTCATTTATATACAAATATGGTTAATAATGATGCGCAGTGATACCTCTCTACATCTAAATTATCTTGGATATAACTGCACATTGTGGTGGCGGGAAAACCGCTAAAAAATGAAAAGTTCAAAATTTGACATGATGTAACTGGTAATGTTCACGTTAACATGTTAAAATAATGTGAATCAATAAATCTCGGTTCAAGAGTTATTGGAGAGTTTGCGGGATTTAAGTTTTACCAGCGCAAATTTTTTTCTTCTCGTTTTGAGAGCACCACATAATCGCGACTTAGCCCTAGAAATACTCATACGATAATGGTACGGCAATATGTTTACGGGAGAAAAGAGGATGCTTGAAATGATTTTGCAATCATATTTGGATTATAACAAGTGATTTTAAAATTATAAGAGGTGTGGAGTGACACCCCATAAAAAGGGTATGCGCAGTGATACCACGTTCGACCCTATATTCTGTATTACTACACTAATAACAGGTCTTTAGCATGATTACAAGAAAATTCACCGTCGGAAAGCTCCTGCACTCAATTCATCGCATGGTAGGTTCACCACATTTCAATTCACCGGGGTGGTACATATTACATTTATATAATGTGTGTTAAAAAATTCCTTTGAATTAATATAAAGTTCGACCACTGTTATTATTATAATTGATAGAGAACATATTCAAATAAATAAAAGTCTTTTCCCTATATATTCTCTTTTATTAAAAAAGCTTCATAAATATTTAATCATACTTGTAACTACACCTTAAAAAGCTTTCGTTTTTTAACGTAATTGAGGTCTATTTAGTTGCTGATACATTTGTTTCATTAGAAGTTTGTTGCATTGCTGATATATTGAATTAAATTGTTTTATAGTGAAATGAGTTGCGGTGAACTTCCCATGCGCCAAATTGAGTGCGGTGAACTTTCCGGTGATGAATTGAGGGTGGTGAACTTTCTGCACTTCGTTTAGCATATCTAATTTATCACATTCATAGCAACTAGTCAAATGGCATACTTATATTAGGTGTTCACTCTGTTATTTACCATATTCATAACAACAGGTCAAATATTATATTAATAACATATATCAGCCACCCACCCGAACTTTATCACATTTTAATGGAATACCACATGTATTACGTGTTGTACCCATTTCCAAAAAGTATAAATTGTATACCCGAGTTTTAAATGTGTATGCGTCACATGGTATACACATGGAATTACTTGTAGGGTATAATGGTTAATCCTATCGAGTGTCCTGTGACACATTTGTCCCGCAGATTTTTTTTTAAATTATTCTTATTCCAAGTATTTATTTTTTTAAGTATATGTGTGAGATCTAATAGTAGAGAGAATTTAGAGGCTGAATTATGCTCAAATAATACAATATAATAAATTTGTCCCATTCTGGGACGCAGGTGTCTCAAGAGGCCTTTTCAAAGATCGAACACTTGTGTTCCAACAGACATTCATTGCTATACGTATATAATCATTTTTTTACAGTCTGCTGTGACATGAGTGTCTTAGGAGACTGGGACTGAAATGTCTGTTGGGACACCAGTTTCCCATAGCTAAAATTCTATAATTATATGTTATTTCACTAATTTTTCGATTAAGTTCCATTTATACATGTCCAATGATTATATATACAAGTTTTTGGAACTGTAAATCAAATACGCGAAAACCGACTCGAAAAGGTTAAATATCCCCAAAAAACAAGTAACATTGGAAACAACCTAATATTAAAGTTTCCTACTAAATCAGGTACATTATTATTGCCATTGGAAAACCTACTCATACAGTGACAGCCCTTTTGATTGGCAGAATTCATTACGAATGTCCTAAAATATTACTGTGTGATTTGAATGGAGAAATAGTGAGGAATATATTCTTTAATAATTTTCAGCTGATGTTGGCTGTGGTTTTGATACATTTTGATGATGATGGTTATTATTTAGTGTTCGTAGAAAGTAAATGTTATTGAATGTGTGTAATCTCTTTTACAAATTTGAACCTTTTAAAATGTTCAGAGGATATTCATGATGATCAAAATGATCTACCTTTCATCTCCTATAAAATTAAACTAAAAGCCATTGGTGTCCAGTCAATTGGATCGTGGAAATTTAGGTCGCTGTCATTTGGGTAGTGGTCATTTGGGTCCGTGTTTATAAAAAGTATAATAAACATGCATAGTTAAATTTGCTTTTGTATAATTGAATGCTTTCTCAGTTTTAAGGTTAATTTATAAAATGTTTTAATATTTAATGAGATTTTAATATAAAAAAACATCGAATTCCACAACGTGATGAAAAATGAAAATTTAGCATACCCTAATGAAATAAGATTTTTTACAACAAAGGTTTGTTTACGTTTAACATGGTAGAATAAGCTTTAAACATTGAGGTTTAAATTAAATCATAGTATAGAAAAAAATAATACCGCATACTATGGGCAATGTACGTATGCACTTCCATAACATTATGAACAATGCTAATAAACTCTCTATAGTCGTTCAATGGACAGAATGATACCAAAAATATTTTATTTGCCTTCATCATTAAGAAAACGAATTAATATAATATATTATAAAAAACTTTATAATTCGAATTAATATAACATTAAGAGATGAGAAAATATTTAGTTCCGTTGTACTAAACATAAATCGTATTACATACACAAAAAACAAAGACTGAATTCAGTGATAAATTCTGCGTGGAAGCACATTAAGTGTTTTTTTTTAATAAATTTTGAAATATTTTATTAATAATATTAACCTTAAAACAGAGAAACCATTCAATTATACACAAGCTAAATTAACTATGCATGCTTATTATACTAAACACGGACCCAAATGACAGCGAACCAAATGACTGCGACCCATATGACAACGACCATAATTGACACGACCAAAATGACCACGACCCAAATGACATAGACCCATATAAAAATATATATTTCTCTTATGCCAAAGTAGGTGACTGGACAATTCACCGCAATGCAATTCGACGCATAGACTACTCACCGTTAGGCAATTGGCCACCAAAACTACTCGTTGCTATGAAAAAAATGAAAAGTTAATGTTATTAAATGTTCTTATATCATTTTAATAGAGACTTTACCAAAAAGAAGGCGTGATATGTTTCATAAATAATGAGATTGACTTATCATGCCCTATGGTAACAGAGACTTTTTGATTATTCAAGAGTTAATCTATTTGATTTGTCGATAAAATATTTTTACGTAACTGATATTTTTGTTTAATATTTTAATTATATTTAATTCTAAATATAAATCAATCTTATCAAAACTACAGGAATCATTAAAAAGTTAGGGCGGCATCAAATAAGATTTTTAACTTTTAATTTCAATTTTTTCACAGCCATATTTCAACAATTTATTAACCAATTTTATATATACTTATATAGTGTGTATTCAATTTTAACAAACAAATTTCTTTCTTTCACCAGAATTTGTATAGCAATTTATCAGCGTGCATCTCATCCTGATGAAATATCATCTTCCATCTTGTGAATTTCTTCCTCAATTGGTTATTTACTGGACCATTTACTTCGCCAATAGAGTTCTAAGACGAACACAAGCAATACCAAATTGAATCTCTTTCGCCAGGACGTTGTGGTGATGTAGTGTATTTGCGTCAGGGTAGTGGTGATAATGTGGTGTATTTGCGCCAGGGCTGTGATGGTAATATGTTGTAGTTGCGTCAAAACTCAATAAATGAATACAAATAAAACAAGCTCAACATCCTTCTCTAATTATCAATTGGAATAAACAGGGTTGGAAATGCAATCTTCATTTCTCCAATAAAATGTCTATAAACTATGAACGATAGCAATACTTGTCAGAATTTCTAGATTTTTTGTACTATTACAGCCATTGGCATAAACGCTGCATCAGCTTTTCAAACCTCATCTGTAATGTACAGCTCTCCTCTCACTTAAGTTACCTTTCTCTTTTGTATTCGATAGAGCTGCAATATCTATCGCCAGGTGTCTAGCGATCAATTTAATTATTATGAAGATTTGTAACTCTTCACTCAGCTGAAATTATATATAATATCTCATTGATAAATATAAATCACTTATAGCACAACACTTTAACTTCAGAATGATTAAAATTGAGAGGAAATTTCCTTATCCTTATTAAACTTTATTTTGTATTTACGAGAAAACACTTCAACGTTTCGACTGTTTACAGTCATCTTCAGTATTTATATGATGGTAATTTTTAATATTTAAAAAATTAAAAGCAAAAATGTAAAATATTTTTCATTTCAGATCCTGAAGAAGACTGTAAATAGTCGAAACGTTTATGCATTTTCTTGTATATATTTTTTTTACACACAAAATAAATTTCAATAATAATAAGGTATAACCTCTTACTTTTAGTCATTCTCATTGATTTTGTTTACTGTATGTGAATTTTTACTTTCTATCAAAAAATAAGTAGAAATTAATTATAAACTACTGTGTGAATAAGTTGTATTTATAAATGAGTTCTAATCGTAGCTGCAAACAATGTATGAAATCCTGTTTTGTTCTAAGATTCATTGCGAGTACATCATAAAACATACACTGTACGATTCAATTTACTCCTTTCTTCTCAACACTAATCTAAGATTTTAATTAAATACCTGAAATATTTCACATGAGGAAATGTAAACCATCAGTTCATGGATGAAAAAAAGGATAATAATTATCTTATTTACCTAAATAGTACAGGACCTGTTATTCATTCATTGAGAATCCAATTAACATCATGCGATTATGATTAATGGTTCATATTTGAATGCAAGTAAATATTATGAAAACATAATAATACAAGTTGAGTATTCTCATTCAACCAAATTATTTTTACTGACAAAATTATGATTTTTTTTTAAATTTATAATATTGGTGTGATCCGCCGCTATGATACATATATGTTCTAATGATAATCCCCATTATTATGTTCTAATGATAATCCCTATATGTTCTCATGATGCTCCCTATTTGTTCTCATCATACTCCATATACATATGTTCTCATGGTGATCCCTATATGTTCTCAAGATGCTCCCTATATATTCTCATAATGCTTCCTATATGTTCTCATGGAGTCATGATACTCTCACTATGTTCTCATTATACTCCTTCTCTGTTCTCATGATAATCCCTATATTTTCTCATCATACTCCATCTATGTTCTCATTATACTCCTCCGATGTTCGCATGATACTCCCTTCTATGTTCTCATGATACTCCCTCTATGTTCTCATGATGCTCCTCTATGTTCTCATGATTCTCCCTCTATTTTGTCTTGATACTCCATATGTGTTCTAATGATTCTCCCTCTATGTTCTCATGATACTCCCTCCATGTTCTCAGGAATTTTCATGACACTCCCTCTATGTTCTCATGATACTCCATCTATGTTCTCATGATACTCCATATATGTTCTCAGGATACTCCATCTATGTTCTCATGATACTTCCTCTATTTTCTCTTGATATATGTCCACACGGTACTTCCTCTATGTTCCATTATACTCCACTGATGTTTTCATGGTGCTCTATCTATGTTCTCATTATACTCCTTCTCTGTTCTCATGATACTCTCTATATGTTCTCATTATACTCCATTTATGTTCTCATTATACTCCTTCGATGTTCGCATTATACTCCCTCTATGTTCTCCTGATACTTTCTATACGCTCTCATGATACTACATATGTGTTCTCATGATTATCCCTCTATGTTCTCATGATACTCCCTCCATGTTCTCAGGAATTTTCATGACACTCCCTCTATGTTCTCATGATGCTCCTCTATGTTCCCATGATACTCCCTCTATGTTTTCATGAAACTCTCTATATGCCCTCATGATACTCCATCTATGTTCTCATGATACTCCATCTATGTTCTCATGATATTCTATCTATGTTCTAATGATACTCCATTTATAATCTCATGATACTCCCTCTATGTTCTCATGATTCTCTTAACTATGTTCTCATGATACTCCATATATGTTCACACGGTACTTCCTCTACGTTCCTTTATACTCCACTTGATGCTCTATCTATGTTCTTAAGATAGTCCCTTTATGTTCTCATGATATTCTCTCCATGTTTTCATGATGCTTCCTCCGTATAAATATATTAAAAAGAAGAGACATTTATAAATAATAACCACTGTAATAACTATAATTATGATTGCAACCCAAGGTTGAGTTAATAGCTCTTGAATAACTTGCCGCAAGACAACTCTTCGCCGGAGAACTCAGCGCTCGATAATCAGTTACGTAGAAATATTTCATCGGCAAATCAAATAGATGAAATTTTGAATTCTCAGAAATTGTCTTTTACTATAAGGTAAATATCGAGTAATAAACTAACTTCCTTCCGAGTTTATTTTATCTCCCATTCAAACAGTGCTTACTTCACGTCATGTTAAAAGTCTTGTAAATACTATACTTTTGTTTTTAATTAAGAAACTAATCAGAGTTAACACACGGTGGACCGGCGGGTTATTTTAACAAGCAAATATTTTTTGACTCTATAAGTTTGCTATGTTAGTGCACCAATATGTATGAATGAATTTTGCTGACTTTTCATGAATATTTGAGGTCAATATTCATGAGAAATTAGAAATTTGATCCTGAAATATTCAAGTCCTTCACTCCAGAAAATTTATGAGGAGCGGTTTTTTCAAAATATCCTGCTTTTATGATTGCTATGGGTGTATAATTTATATTTTTAGTCCAAATTTATATCTTGCTTTTGCCATTTCCTAGAAATATTAAATTCAATATTTGGGTGGAATCCAACCCATTAGGACTGAACAGTCAAATTATGAGACTAGTCTTAATCAGCTTGGCTGTATGTATGAACATATACTCTGCAAAGTGTATATGAGAGAAGGAACGAATTAGGTTTACATATTCATTTAACTTCGTTATGTTACCGAAATTACTTGTAATACTCATCCTCAAAAGAAAAAAAAGGACTGTAATGTGCATCATGACCATATTTTACGATTCAAATTCATATTATTACTTGATGTTTTTATCAACAGTTTACTACATCAATACTTTACTACATGAATAGCTTACGAAATATATACTTTACCAGATCAATACCTTACTACATCAAGGTACTAGGACAGATTATCATGATACAAAATATCGAAAAAAAAAGTATAGAAGGACAAAGTGTCGAGAAACAAAGTATAGAAAGACAAAGATAGAAACAGTAAATATTGAATGGCATCGGATAGAAATAGAAAAAAATCAAAAGAATAATTACTATATGGTTTTTGAAAACATTTTTATTAATGCATATTTTAGTATTCAAAAGCGTAAGACTTTTACAATTTTGATGCTAAGGCATTTAGATTTTCTGCATTCGATTCTCTGAAAAATTTGCTACAAATTCACTGCAAAAATTAAAATTAAAATTTCGAAAGCCTATTCAATAATCAAAAAATCGTCAATATGATTTCAAATGCTAGAAACCGCAAAGCCGTAGGTTCAAAATTGTAGAAGCCTTAGGTTTTCTATCAGTCTAATCGAAAAATGGCTTGAACAAAAACGATAGAAAATTTAATTTTCCATTTGCGTAACAAGTTTCAGAACCATAGCTTCAATAATAAAATATTTTCAAAACCCATGTCTTGCATTAGTTATACCAGCTTGAAGCATACATTTTGTTCATGGACCGACACTCCGACAGTTGGGCTCAACACAATTGGGTCACGACAATTTGGCTTGCGGAAAATGGAGCCGTAGACAATAATTGGCTCCATGGTGATTGGACTCCATGACAATTGAGCCTAGAACAGTTGAGCCCCAAGAAAATTGGGGTCAGGTCCATTATTGATCACATTTAAAAATGGTTACAGCAGAAACAATTGAGAAGCTTAACTTTGTTATTACAGTGACAAATTAATTTCATACCATAGACTGATGGCAGCGGACTCGGTTACAACCCAGAAAATTAATATTTTGACTATCTATAAAGAAAATAATCCATACATATTATTTAACTTAGAATTGATGCTTCATTAAGGTATATTTCATCGATACTAATATCGTTTATTATTTTTTATTTCGTCGCTTTATTTTCGTCGTCGGTCATTTGGTAGAAATATGGCGCCATGGAAGATTTGTCTCGTCACACTAATGCAATTGAAGAGTGGCTCAGAACTCAATATCGTCATCGTATTATTTTTAATATACACCCATTGAAAAATAAAGAAATATCACGTTAAAAGAAGATTAAAAGGTATTTAATAACGAAAATAAAGATTGTCTTATGTCAAATATTTATTGTCTTGGGGGCCTAATTGACAATTGTACTTGGCTCAATAATTTGTAATTGTGGACTCATCTTGTTTTTATCGAACCAGGCCAGGGAAGAACGCCCCCTCACCTCTTTCAACTATTTATACATTTTTCTTTTTATGCTATTTCCGTTTATTTTTGTTTTTCTATACTTTCGTGTAATATATTTTGCCTTTCTATACTATGTACTTCTATACGATGTCTTTCTATACATTGTCTTTCTATACTTTGTCTTCCGATACTTTGTCTTTCGATACTTTGTATTTCAATACTTTTTCATTTTATACTTTGTATTTCGATACTTTGTATTTCGATACCTTGTTTTCTATACATTGTCATTTGATATTTTTTCTTCCAATACTTTGTCTTTTGATACTTTGTCCTTCTATACTTTGTCTTTCAATACTTTGTCTTTCAATAATTTGAAATTCGATACATTGTCTTTCGATACTTAGCCTTTCAATACTCTTTCGATATCTATGAATGCTATGCTCCATTGATATTTTACTGCTTCATTACCTTATCACATCAATACCTTACTACATGTCTAGTACATAGTATTTTTGTATATATTGGATTTGCGAAGTTCCTGGCGTGTTTCTAATTAATATCAGTTACGATCATAGAATATTGTGCAGTAGAAATAACACGCCTGGATCTTCCCAAATCACCTACTGCTTGTACCCTAGTTTTCCGCAGTTGCCGTCAGCTGATGAGAAGATTTGGCGAGCAGTCCGCTTTATGGACAGGTAAAGATAGCATCACCTGTCTATAATTTATGCATAAAAATGTTTCACAAGTTTCTTTAAAAGAGATAGTACTTATTACTCCATTATATTCAGATAAATAGGGGATCGTTTTTGAAGTGAGCTGTGGACTCTCTCTTGAAGTGGCGGACTTCGATTCTCCGCTGAAGTCCCTTGTACCTTTTCATCAACTCCCCTGAGATGACTGGCTAAGCTAAGGGAGTCTGGGAGGCGAGACTGCGGGCACAGTGGCGATGATTTCTGGGCGACATGTTTCCTATCTGTTTATCGTTAGTTTCTTATTGCCGTATTGATATGGTCGAACAGATAGAAAAATGAACTGTAAAGTTTAATGAATCTAGATTGCTTCTTATCTCCATCCATTAATCTCTATCACGCAAGGAACCAATTATTCTTTACTTATAACTTCAATTCCTTAGAACTTCAATTCCTTATAACTTCAATTCCTTATAACTTCAATTCCTTATAACTTCAATTCCTTATAATTTCAATTCCTTATAATTTCAATTCCTTATAATTTCAATTCCTTATAATTTCAATTCCTTATAATTTCAATTCCTTATAACTTCAATTCCTTATAACTTCAATTCCTTATAACTTCAATTCCTTATAACTTCAATTCCTTATAACTTCAATTCCTTATAACTTCAATTCCTTATAATTTCAATTCCTTATAACTTCAATTCCTTATAACTTCAATTCCTTATAACTTCAATTCCTTATAACTTCAATTCCTTATAACTTCAATTCCTTATAACTTCAATTCCTTATAACTTCAATTCCTTATAACTTCAATTCCTTATAACTTCAATTCCTTATAACTTCAATTCCTTATAACTTCAATTCCTTATAACTTCAATTCCTTATAACTTCAATTCCTTATAACTTCAATTCCTTATAACTTCAATTCCTTATAACGTTCATTACTTAAACGTTCATTACTATTATTCCATTCTTGTAAAACTATAACCCTATTTTGTGTGTTCGGCTAGTGTTTTCATTACGGTAATAGTTACCTTCTATTTCAGAAACCGGTAATTCAGCACAGCCGAGCTTACGCACGCATTTGATCACTCACTCTACTATAGAAAAACTTGTAGATTACAATACTCAATTAATATAACTTTTATTACCCCCAATACTGGCATTAAACATTATTAAGATAAATAAGATCCTTCAGACTTATTTACTATTCCCAAATATCTTTCACTACATCAATACTTTACAACATTATTACTTTACTACATCAATACTTTTCCACATCAATATTGTACGAAATTATTACTTTATTTAATTAGAAGTACTCAATTTCTTTAAGAATTTATAATGTGGAGGATGTCTTAGTTCCGTTTGCTTCCAATTATTAATATTTACGATTCTCTTCCAGGAATTAAAGTAATCATTGAAAAGTTTTATATGGCTGAATTTTGGAACTGTTTAATTAATTCCTTATAATAATATTGATGAGAATTCTTTTAAATTAGAATAGTATAAATATTATCACAACAATATCCTGTTAACCGATAATGAATGATTTAAATCTTATATTTCATGATCGAGTTATTTGTTAAGGTGAATCACAAGATTTATATGTTCAAAAAGTAAGTTTTCAATGCTGAATTCACCAATAGGAAAGTTCTCATTCACATCTCCATAACTTTACTGCAAAATTCATCTCTTTCAAAAACGTCACACCTGAGAAATTCATTTATCTGCCTGAGTCTCCTGAAAGAAAGAAGAGAGGAATCCTTGTTATCTTTTGAAGGACGAACAGGAGGATAAGTAGGATAAAGGAATTGTATGATGGGGGCAATGGAGATCAAGAGAGGACCGTATATAATCTCTTGCAGTCAACAAAGACCGTCTATTTTTGATATTATGTCAAATAGGGCATAATAATTGGTTTATTGAATTGATTTGGTAGTTAAGTTCTTATTTACGTAAAAAATTGAATCAGTTTTAATTAATTTCGTATTAATGAACTGACTCTCGTCTTATATGTACAGTATTATTTCATGTTATCCTTTCATACATTAAGAATATCCATAAGCAAATTTCCATTTCTATATTAAAAACTTTTTTCTTTGGTAACAATTGTCGCAAGAACTTAAATGACGATGAATTTGAACTCACAAAGTTTTAAACCTTGTTGTTCAAATTCTTTTCTTGCTTGTCATATATTTTTTCAGAAAATAAATTCCAAAGGTATTCCGAGGAAGAACAAGATCTGACTATCCAATTCCGTGTGAATCCTACTTGATATTGCACTTTTGAGACTTTCTGTGACATTCCCATTGAAGTAGAATATTTAGTTTGAATTCTTCGAACTGATATATAAAATTGATGATCTTACCATTTCTATCCAACCACTACTATAAATGTTCCTACTTCAATTATTCAATTATATTTTATAACTAGTATATCAACTTATAAATTATATCTTTCGACCAACACTTTTTATTGCAACTGTCATATCTATGTATACTCGAACCATATTTAACTATATTTTTTATTGGTTAAATTGAAAAAAGTAATCAAAGTAATTATGGAAGTAAATGTATGAATAGAAGTAAATGTATGAATAGAAGTAAATGATATTCCCATACATATAATCTCGAATAGGCAAGTCTCTATAAGAAGAGAAAAATATCAGAAATTGATCACATTACGATCTTATCTTATTGAGTTCTGCACACATGATGTTCTCATTTTAAGCGTCAAATAAATCTCATTTTTCACTACTTTAGTCAGAGTAAGTAATTAAGGGGACCGACCATGGTTTTTGAAAACTTTTTTATTAATGAAGCTATGGTTCTGAAACTTCGTACCGACTTATGAAATTGAATTCCTTATCGTTTTTGTTCATGGCATGTTTTCGAATAAAACGAGTTATTCGAATTTCGATGGGATTTCGAATCATTGTCCAAAAATCCTAAGGCTTTCTTGTAGTTGAAACTACGGCATTTCAGTTTTTTGAGTTTGATTATCCAGGGGATTACCTAGAGTCGTAGTAGCGTTCTGTTTAAATTTCTAATAATTTTTCGATATATTGAAACAAAAACAACAATATAATTCATTTTTTTTTTAAATCTGATATTTCTAAAAATAATTCGAAATTCCAACAAAACTCTACTACGATTCTAAATAATGTCCTGGAGCATCGAATGCTAAAAACTGCAATGCTGTAGCCTTCACCAAAAAAAGCCTTAGATGTTTGAAAACTAATGATTGTAATTATTGGTAGATTGCAACTTTATATGAGTGATAAAAATCATAGACTGTTTCGAATAACTTCAAATAGACAGTCATTGTATAGACTCTAATATCTCTCATTGTATAGATTATAATAACTCTCAGTGTATGGACTTTAATAACTCTCATTGTATAGACTCTAATAACTCTCATTGTATAGACTATAATAACTCTTATTGTATTGACTCCAATAAATCTCATTATATAGACTCTAATAACTCTCATTTTACAGACTCTAATAACTCTCATTTTACAGACTCTATTAACTCTCATTCTACAGACTCTAATAACTCTCATACAGTATAGACACTAATAGTACAATTATTTTTGTCTACAGAACAAATACACATCGATATTACTTCTCAATTCATTATTCTATACAATATATCACATTTTTCTTAGGTCACAGTGCATCTGGTGGCAGAGTTTGTAAATAAAATGTCTCCACTCTCCAGTTTTGAAAAGACGATACGTCAGCGACCAGTTACGAGAATTACGTTCAAATTTCCGTCATTTACATCGAGTGCTTTGTAGAAAATGAATTTTCTTATCTCACCTTTAAAACCTCTCTAAATATTCTCTCTTAGTGGCAAACGAATGGTGATCTTTCACTCACAAAACTTTTCTCAATATTATTAGCTATATAAGTGAAACTAAGTTTTGAAAGTTTTCTATATAAAATAATTTCTCCAAATTTTAAAATATATTCATGTATAAAGTCAAGCTGTTTCCTCCACTAATTACTAATCAATTCAAGTTTAACACAAAATGTAAAATGCATTTCCAAATTCATACAATTTTTCTTGCTTGGCACTGTCAGCCAGTTAGCCAACCGTGTCAGTTGCAGTGGGTTGCATCTGTACACTTAGTGCATGCACCGTATGGTTGCGTGCAACATGTCTAGGCCACGCAGATTGAAAGAGTCTCTGATCGGTTACTATTTCCTCAAAGATTACCGTAATGCGAGTTTGACCAATCAAATATTATATCAAATGAGGATATTCCCCATTTATTATTTTTCCCATACAGTGATTCTTTTCTGTAGATCACTGTTATAGGTATATGATCTGATTCAACTTAAACATCAATAAAACATTTATCGATAATATGTATCATTGAATAATAACTATTTCATCACGATACAATATTTCATCACGATACAATATCTCTGTATCAGTACACAATACTACAAATGCATGACTTGAATTCCAGCAGTTATACTGACATATTAGTACATCACTCTGCAGTATGCACGTGTGTGTATCTTAGCGCGCTAACTGGAAGAGGGAGGAGGTACCGTCAGCCAACTGGCTGAGTTTGTGTGAATGGATTGTTTGAATGTAATAACAATACTCTATACATAATCGTCTATTATCAAAAATTGACTTGATGTATCCGTCAAATTTTTTTGCAAATTGTCTTAATGTATAAGGCTATGACTCTAGGGATTTTCAAACAAATTTATCAGAATAAAATTCAAAATATAAGAGAATCAATGAAAATGGTCATCTGAAAGTAGCGTGAAATATATGGGGGTGTCAACCCACTTTTGAAAAAATAAATTATCTTTGGATCAATCGTTTTGGAATTTGTATGGTATATGTAACTTCCCAAAATAAAACATATTTTAATCATGTAACATTTTCGATTTTGGCTTTAGTTTTCGAAAAAAACGTAGATTTTAAATCTTAAGGTGTTTTTACAAATTTCAAAGGACGAGAAGTGTTTGAGTGTTTTTGCTAGAATAAAAACGAAGATAGTTTTAGAATCCTTGAAATATTTTAAACAATTGCTGAGAGGGGTTTCCGAATTTCCTTTCTGTTTTTTTTTTATTAGCATTTTTTGAGGACTTACTAAAGTTTGAAAAACAAAATCCAATTTTTTTTATTTTGAACTGTGATAAAAAGAGAGCAGGGAAGAAATTCGGGGAGTCCATATTCAATTGGTTCGAAATGTTCCAAGGATTCTAAAACTGCCTTCGTTTTCATTCTAGTACATACACTCATACACTTATCGTCTTTTGAAATTTGTAAAAAAACAATAAATTGTATTTTCCAACTGAAAAAAACAAGAAAACAATGAGTTTCTACGCTACGGGGAAATTAAGAACAGTTTTAAAATTCTTAGAACATTCATAACAAATCTATAAATGTTTTTTTTTCAGAATTTCTTCTTGTTTCTCATTTTATTTCAGTTCAAAATCGAAAATTTTGGATTTTTTTCAAAATTCAGTTAGTCATCAAAAAATGCTTATTGTAGGATAAAGAGATGTAAATTTGAAAAACTCTTTAATTAATTCATTCAAATGTTCCAAGGATTCTAAAACTGTCTTCGATTTTATTCTATCATATACACTCATACAATTCTCGTCTTTTGAAATTTAAAAAGAAAATTCTCTTGAATTGAAAAACTACATTCTTTTCGAAAACTAAAGCCAAAATCGAAAAAGTTACATTTATAAAATATGTTTAGTTTACGAAGTTACATATTCTATAGAAATTTTAGATCGATTGGTTCAAAAATAAAATAGTTGTCAAGTGATATTGAGTGCCACTCATTTGCATAGATTAGTGCAATAATTCGATTGTTGAACACATCAGTTAGCAAATGTTGCCCAACGATCGTTATGGCAGCAGTGAGAATATGGATTGAATTAGATAATTCGGAAAGAAATGAGAATCGGTAGATTGTGAGAAAGAAATATAGATTAAATATATATTTTATAATAGGTTGTTAATTATATGTTATGAATAAAAAGTATTATCGTGTTTTTCTGTAATTAAAAACAATCTTCGTTTGTGCGCACAAACTTTATGTTTAGGCGCAAGTATACTTATGACACCGCTTACTATAATCACTGTAGTATTAATATTAATGTTTGAATATATTTGAATTTTTAACCATATATGTAAAGAAAGTAGACGAACCCAATGGTGATATTAGAAAAACTCTCACAATGTTCCTGTTATTCCTAAAATCAATTTTAAAAGGTGTTGTGAATAGATGTAATCTACCGTCAGTATAAAATTTCAATTGCATTGATGGAACATTTGATTTTCTACATTTGGAAATTGAAAGAAGTTAATTGGAGGAGATGTCTACTATAACTGTTTAATTCTATTTGGACTTTTGAAGTTGATGACAAAATTTCTGTATCTAATTTAAATTGTACTAAATTGAAGTATCAATCAAATTCTTTTAGTTTTCAGTTGAAGGAAGATAAAAGTAATAATTTGGTACAATGGAGTACCTATCAACTGTTCCTGAACATAGTGATAGGTAACAGTGCTGATCAGCTGCATTAACTCCTCGTCATAGCGATAGAAAACTGTGCTGATCACACTTTTCTTTGGGTTTCTTGTATAACTCTCTTTAGTATTTCGAGAATGAATTCGAATGCACGAATTGTGGAAGAGTAAAAAATGGCAGCAATGATAGATGAGGCTCATCATGATGAATAATGATGGCATATTTTAGAGAGCTAAACGATCACATTTATGATGATGGAAACGGCCCCAAACTGAGACGGAACTGCCAAGAAATTGACTAAAAACAAAATAATGAACGGCAAAAAGTCATGGCGAAACAATTTGGGACATAATTTGTATATTAAAATAGAATACTTTTCATTTAATTACAACAGAAAACTGTAGAAGATAAACTTTTATTTTAATATATCATAAATATATTTCCTTTATTGTATTATATTTCAAGTTACTGCAAAAGAATATTTAGTTTTTATAACACAATATTCGAATGAACTTTATACCTTATAGGAAATTGAAAATAGAGTTTCAATGTATGTTTATTGTTTAATTTATAGAAAAGAATACCCATTAGCGATTCCACATAAAATATGTATCTTCTTATGATCTGTTGATCGCTCGTTATTTGTTTTTTCAAACTGAAATGGAGCAGATTGTTAGGTGTTACTTGTGAAAATTCACACTCGAGTATATATGAACTCAAGGAGAGAGTATGGTGCTTTAACCGCCATATTTCATTCTGAAAACTATCATTGTACCGTCAATGGAATAAACCATATAAAAACACTTGGTAGTAGGTATTGGAAGGAAAGATCTGCTAATACTTTCTCATTTAATTTGAACTTCTAAAATGAAAAGAAATAATCTGTCTTTATAGTTATTGTGTTTCAGTTAGCTTATACAGCTACAGTAATTATTTTGCATGCATGCAAATAATAACAGGTGAAATATTTCTTTTCAATCCATAAATTCAAAATACCAGCAATTCCAATTAGAGAGTTTTATTGGAGAGGAACATTAATTATATATCGTATTTTCTATATACAGGGAATAAGTTGTGAATTTTCTATAACGATTATATTATATTTTAGAATTAACAATTTAATTGCTGTATTTCAATATGATAAAAAATATGAAACACTTTATTCGAAAATATGTGATGCGCAATGCACATCAAAGGAATCATAAAAATCAACAAATCCTCTTTAATTTTATGAATAACTTTACTTATAATAATTACATAAATATTTTTGTAAAAAATACCAATTCCGACAAAAAAACTTCTTATCCATCTACTAAACAATCAGTTATATTGTAGTTTATATTTTTGGAAAGAGACAGACAGTGGGAATGTTATTGAAAACGGAACAACCTCCTCTTAAATTGATATTGCACAGCTTCGATGCTTGTCCAGAGAACAAATCGGTTTTTAATGAGTGACCAAATTGATACAAACAAGATGCTGAAACATTTCCTGATTCGATTGCTGTGAGTTATATCATTAATCATATTTAGAAAGCATTCAAATTTTGATTGATTTTCATAAACACCATTAATTTTGCTGGATATATCTTTTCATTGCTGGAAAATAGTCTTTAGGTAATAGGTAGTGGTCTTTCATGTCCAAATTTTTCGAGGATAAGACCAATTGAAGCCCAACAAAGGGGTTGAGGGTCAAAATTTAGTATTTTTGGGGGTTGAAATTGGATGTTAGGAAGTGTACTATGCATCTATTTCACATATAGATTACACAATAACATGAAAACAGCATTCAAACTTCATGTATACGATTAAATTGACATTTACTTTATTATAATATGCTATGTTTTTGGATCTCATATAAAATGTTTATTTTCCACCTAAAAAAGACGAGAAGTCAATGAGTTTTAACGCTACAAGAAAACCAAAGACAGTTAGAGATTCTTTGGAACCTTTCAAACAAATAAAAAATGTTTTTTCAAATGATTTTCTCGATTTCTTTTTATCACAGTACAAAATCGATTTTTTTTTTTGGGGATTTTATTTATCATCCTCATCAAAGAATGCTCAAAAAACATAAACAAAAGGAAAATAAAAAAACATTGCAGATTCGTTCAAATAGCTCCATGGATCATAAAAGTGTCTTCGTTTTCATTCTATCATATACACCCATATACTTATCGTCTTTTGAAATTTGTTTTTTTCACAAGTGGGATAACCCCCGTTCAGACAGCACAAATATATAATTCTTAGAGTACTCAATTAATACAATCTTCAGTCTTTTCATATTATTTGATGCATTGATAATACATTGAACTAAAAAAATTGCTGTTCAAAAAAATATCACCAAAATTTTAGCTTCGTAATGGAAATTGTTTCAATCAATTGAATTGACTTATTATCATCTTTTGTATGTGAATTATAAGAAATTAAAAAGTACATAAATTAACTATAAAGGAATCAATACATTATTTTTATTCGTTGTATCGAAGTGAGATGGAAAGAGAAAATTCCACCTGTTGCATGAATCCATTTCCTTCATGCAATTTCATAACAAAAAAGCAGTAATGGTCAATAACATGTCAAATTGATTAAATTATTTCATTCTCCACCTAATTTTATTTCATTTTCAACGAAATATTTTGGCCTCACTGTAACTCACGGATTTTCCTCATTCACGCACATGTCAATGACAATAACTTGTTACATCTTTCAATAACTTTGTTATTGCTGACAGAAATCTCCCTGGAAAATTTCAAGAAACCATTAGAGAAATCCTACAAGTTTAACCAACTAAACTTAGCGGCTAAAATAACTATGAGATTTCAAATCAAAACTTCATTTCTTCAATCATTAGCTGTCTGGAACTAACTCCTGTCAATCAGTGATCTAGAATATTGGAATTGATAACTGCCAAATATTGTATGATTGGTGCTACACTGAGAGATGGCTATTGGTGGCGCCATGGTTTCATGTGCTTCATGTGCTTCCTATCTAAGGTGCCAAACGACAATTTTATGTGTAGAGTATTCAGTTTTCCCAATCAATATGGTAATCTATGTGCGTGTACGGACAATTTGTAGCGGGGACAATTCGTCGTGGACAATTCGTCGCTTACCATTTTACATATATATTTCTTCTTTATTCGTATTTATATATTTTTATCAACAAATTTATATAATTTTATACCATTTCTTAATTCTTCAAATTACATCCAGAGAGTATCTTTTGGTTTGATCTTAGTTTTTAGATTTATATAAATTATTCGTATTGTTGTTACAAAATCTTGATATTATTGTATCATTTAATTATTTTTATTTATTTCAAATGTTTAAAATAATTCATTACGAATTGTGGAATAATTGACTTCAAAATAATGGAAGATTACTTATTCATCAGAAAAATATTTTGTATTGTAGATACAAAGTTTTTTCATATTGAATCATTTATTAATTTGTAGATTTAGAAAAAATGGAAAATATGGTGAATAAATATATGAAACAAATTATAAAATGAAATATGGCGAAATGGAAAGTAAGACAACAAATTGTCCGCGACGAATGATCCGCGACGAATTGTCCGCGACGATTTGTCCACAACGAATTGTCCGCGACGAATTGTCCACTACGAATCGTCCGCCACGAATTGTCCCCTCGACGAATTGTCCTAGAACCATTTATTTGTTACTCGTCCGAAAAAATAATAAATTGCATTTATCTAAATGGAAAAGACAATTAAAATGATATGTATAATTATTGTACATCGATCGTAAATTATAATATTCAATTATTTCAACAACTATTTTATAACACAATTATTCCAATATAAATAATCCAAAAAAATACCCAGCTAACCATATCATCTCTGTCCCGCGTGGGAGAGAGGGACGGGGGATTTCAGACGTCCCAAGACGTCTGAAATCCCACGTCTTTCCAACGTCTAAAATCCCACTAATGTACCACGTCTTGCACAAGCGGTATATCCCACGTCTGTCCCACGAGGGATATCCCACGTCTGTCCCACGGGGGATATCCCGCGTCTGTCCCACGCGGGATGTCTCTCGTCTGTCCCACGTCTTGAAACTCACTCACATCCCACATATGTCCCTCTTTAATTCTATTGACTATAGATTATATTCATTGAAAATAAAAAAATACTTAAGCTCTATTGATTTTAAAATTAAATTCATTTAAAAAATACTTAACTTTATTTCAGACGTTTCAAATTGCGATGCTTAAAATAGAAGATAATAATAATAAGAGATATATCATAATCGTATACTTAGATTTTATTAATAACCATATTTGTTAGCATTATAATTTTTGATTCATCAATGAATACATATAAATGAAATGTTTATATTTGTAACTATAATGGAGTAAAGTATTAAACGAACTTTAGATTTTGAAGAAAGAATTTAAAGGTTAATTTCATTCAATAAAATAATTTAAGAAAATTTGAGAACAAATTTACAATGGATTAGAATTGAATCACATAAATTAAATGTAACAATAAATTTATGTTTTCAATGACTAGACTTCACTTGGAAATTTTTTCCATTAAAGTGTTTAAGAAAGGGAAACATAAAAATTCAATTTCTATAAATAGAATGGTTTTTATTATTTTAAAGTGGTTTAAAATGATTTTGGCAGTTATAGGATTGATGTTTTATCATTGTTCAATTAAAAATTTGGGAATTCTTTCAATTGAATTTTTAGTAAATATTTGAATAATTATAAACAAGGAATTTGATATATAATTTGATATACGATGAAATCTTTGGGTAAACCACTATTACAAAATTATTAAATAACTGTCCTGTAGTAAATCACATGTGAAGAAAATTACGAGAATTACACAACTAGCGTTATAGTTAAGCGCAATAGTTTTTTATAAAAATAGTTATTTAGTCGAAGGCCTGATAGTTTAAATAATCTTTAATCGAAATGTATTTTTTTATTAATACTATATAGTTTGATTCGCGCTATCTTTCAATATTCAAAGATAATTTATCACTGGGCCTCTAACTAGTCATAAACTTTTTACTAATTGGCATCTTTTCCCAATACTACAAAAAGGCGGAGCTTAATACTATGCAACGTAGTCAAATCTCATAATTTCGACTGAAAACTCCACGGATTTTACATCTAAAATTTAAAATGACCTCGTTTATTCTTTCCCTGATAATACAACAGGCACTTTAATTATTGTTATATTGTAATAATACAAGGTAAATTATATGTTAAATATTGCTAAATTAAATTTTTATATCCTTATGTTAGACATGGGCATGAATTAATTAACTATATTACTATATCATAATTAACCTGAAAAATCAATGAGACAGTTGTAAATAAAAATTAACAAAATAAACTATGATTCTTTATAATTAGATTATTAAAATTAAATTATTAAATGGTTTATATAACAATTCCTAACTTCAAAATTATGAGATTATCTTTAATTGATATAAAGAAGTAAGGGGGATTTTGTCCTGAGGGGGTATTTGTCCGGAGGGGGATTTTGTACATATGGGGATTTTGTCCGGAGGCGGATTTTGTCCTAGACCCGAAATAATTACATAGGTATATAAGACATTGGCAACTGAGAGAGCTGAGCTGTGATTGGGTGGAGTGTGACCCAATCACAGCTCGCGCATGTGTGTGTACTCCATGAAAACGTAGATTGATGTGTGACTAGAGGCTGATCAAACTGTATTTCTACGTTGACACACGTCACCACAGTACAATTAATTTCTTAATTTAGGTCATTTACGGTGATTTACGCCAATACGTAAATATTTAAAAAAATAGAAATACAAAAATATATTTGGTATTTATGTAAGAACAAAGTAAAGAAAGGCCGGCAAATTTTAAGGAATGAAATAAAGACAGAAAGCAATTCAAAAAGTATGTGCTTAGAAAACACACATCAAGCTCAAATTAGGGTTAAGTTATAAATAACTTTGACTTTGATCTTTGACCTTTTTTACCCAATCGCTCCAAAAAATTTAGTAAATGGTTCCTCGATATTGACCAATCGTCTCATCAAGTTTCAAGCAATATAGTTATAAATCATCTTGACCTTGACCTTCAACAGAATCGCTCCCAAAATTCTACTTGCATGTTTCAAAACATCGAACAACCATATTACTGAATTTTAAGAAACTGTGTTGAATAATTTTTGAGTTATGCGAATAACTAGATGTTAATAAAACAATGCCATCTACAATATACTCCTCAACTTTTTTTTAATTCCTTTCTTCATCATTTTGTATAGGATATTTAGTTACCAATATCCAACCCAATCAGTGATAAACCAATATCATAGAACGACGAAAAAAAAAACAATATTTATCGTGATAGCATGTCTATTACCTGACACAAATATATAAAAATAATGAGGAGAAAAATAATTCCCATCATAAAATATTTCATTTGCACTATAACATAGACCTCTGTTGTGTTGTGTTGTGTTTCACAAAATTTTTTGTTTTTAGAATATTCGGATGATTTCAGTTATTATCAAATATATTTTGAATTCGAATTAATTTACTACAATTTCAATATACAATTTAAAATATTGAGCGACAGTTGATAATGAATATCCTCACAACTCCCATTTCTTTCGGGGGAGTCTTTTTCGTGTCGTGATCCGGCTGTCATTGAAACATATTATTCGAATTTTAAAATTAAAATTTGTTAAAATAATGACTCAAAAATCTGCAAAAGGTATTCACACAAGCGTTATATAAATCGAACTAAAAGGTAATGGTACGTTCCATGTTAATTCTTCATCGTCAATTCACCACCTGAAAGTTCTCGCATGATGAGTTCACCGTCACTTAATTAAAAGGCAAGATAATTTCTTCGAATTGTAAATATCATTTTAGGAATATATGTTGATAATTTCTATAAATTAAGATCAAGAGATGGGTACAACCACTGTTTGTATTGATTGTAATTAATAGAACATATATTTTCTAAATACTTGGTATACTTTAATAAAATTCATAGGTAATATTTACGAGTATCCGTTGCAATAAAAATGATATGAAATATATACATACAGTATGGGCTACAAAAATGTTTCCTCCTTTTCAAATACTTGTAAATCGTTAACTAATGGACGAAAAAGCTGTATCTTGGTCTCTTTTTCTCTGCTTCTTATTGTACTATTAACAGGTGAAAACAATTTTGAACTGATGGATATAGTTTAAGAACAGGTGAGCAAAGAGTGAGGGTGACGATTTTTATCATTGCACGAATGTTATTCTTAGAGCTAACTCTGTAATTTTACTTACTAAAAGGCAGTGAATAAAAGGAAAAAAACATATATAATGATAGACATTTTAATACAGGGTGTTTACACTTCTTTAGAAATTATTCGGAAATAGAAAAACTTCAGTTATATTTTGATCTCATTGAAGTTTTCACTCTGAATATTCGTTCTTCGTTTGTTCATTGCATAGTTAAGGCTCGCTTCACACTTGCAATTCCAACAGCGCGGAAAAAAGCTCTTCCTAAAATGTTTTCACACATCCGTTTTATTATCGTTGAAGTAAAAATTTAATGTGATTTTTCTATCATCGATAAAAAAAACGCAAGTGTGAACACATTTTAAGAAGAGCTTTTTTCTGTGTCGTTAAAAATGCAAGTGTGAAGTGGGTCTTAACCATGCAATAAACAAGTGAATAACGAATATTCAGAGTGAAAACTTCGATGAGATCGAAATGTCACTGAAGTTGTTCTATTTTAAAATAGTTTCCAAGGAAGAAGTGTAAGCACCCTGTATTAAAATGTCTACCATACTAATTTTTTCCTTTATTCACTGCCTTTTAGTGAGTAAAATAACAGAATTAGCTCTAAGAATAACCATCGCGCAACGACAAAAATAATCACCCTCACTCTTTGCTTACCTGTTCTTAAACTATGTCCATCAGTTAAAAACTGTTTTCACCAGTTAATAGTACAATAAGAGGCAGAGAAAAAGAGACTAAGATACTGTTTTTTCGTCCATTGGTTAACGATTTACAAGTATTTGAAAAAGCAGAAACATTTTTGTGGCCAATACTGTATACAATACAATAAAATAAAATATATGAAAAACTAACTATGATTTAATGCTCGCACATAGTCAAAAACCAACCTTTCAGGCAAGCTGCAGATAGAATGAAGGCTTTCCATCCCTTAGTTTTTTATTTCTTTAGTAATATATTGTTCAATGTTTATTTCTGATAGTTTTTGTTTATTCTTAATGCATTTGAAAAACTCTATTATATTAGGATGTACATTGTACAGACCTAGTTTGCTAATTAATTTTGCTGTGCCAATCTTTTGCATTACTAATTGATTTCGATCATCTTTGTGATTGCACGAGCAAATAAACAATTTAAAGCATCATATTTAAACTATACTTTTTTGTTAATCATACGTTTCAATCAGCTTGCTGTGTCTAGAAACTAAAGTTGGCATAATTTTAAATAGATAGTTGTAGTTTAGTGATTGTACATTTGAATTTCTTCTATAGAGATTTATCATTTACATCTTTGTTATAATTTATTTTATTATATTTGTAATTGAATTATTTTTGCGGTGACTTTACTCCGAGGTGAAAAGAATTGCAGTGAACTGAAAATTCAGATTAAATTGTAACAGTACGAATACATTGAACGGTTGAACAGAAGTCCTCGACTTTAACCCTAGTAACCTAGCCTTTAAAAGTTTGCTCACTAACCTAGGGACAGGTCCAGGCGCGCCAGTCCTCACTAAAACTGTTATAAAATCACAACAAATTGATATTTAGTCATAATAAAAACCTTCATCTGATATTTACACATCCATTGGTATATGCAAAAGAATAGTTACTAATTTAAAATGAAATTAACAAAGCAAAGATGAAAAATAAATATTTCTTAGATTTTCTAACTATTTCTAACTATTTGCTTAAAATCCTTATAACATTCACAAAAGTGAATAAAACTTGATGAAAATATAACTATGGATGGAAAAGGATTCAACAATGAAAAAAAAAGCCGGAAAGAAACATGTACCTCTAATAGCTTTTGAAATATACTGATTTTAAGTTCTATTTCGGGTTTATTGAGACACCCTGTATAATTGAATAAATGCTCATTGTAGGATTCATAGGTTTTTGTCCTTTTAGTATTTAAGTGAACCTAGTGTTCGAATTTTACTGGAACGAGATCCCGTACCTTTGATACTCTAGTTTGATACTGTAAATCGAATTAGACTTTGGAGCTCAATGTCAGGTGGGAATGGAGAATTAAAAGCACAGTTGTTTTCTTATTCTTTTCAATAGAGGCACACAAAGTTAACTGATATTAATAAATATTAATAGGTAGTTTCAAATTAGTTTGGAGTAATCTGTAAATATAAACAAATAAACTCAGTAATACAAATAACTACGTACATATGGATTAAATTATTGAACATTATTAGGTACAAAACAGAAATAAAGGTTTGAACTGACTTTAATATTAATTTTAATTTCCTATTAAACATTGGTACATTGCATGTTCATGGAAGTATTATTATAAAGAAGTTCACCTAGTGAGGACATTTAAACAACTGCAAAAATTGCAGTTACACCCTCCCATAATATGAGTTTCATCTAGACGATACCTAAAAGTTCATAGGTAAATTATTAAGATTTCACTCAATATCAAAATACAAATTATCTAAACATCAAACAACAAACAAATGTACAAAAGTTAATAATTAAATTTATCATTATTCTTCAGAACTACAACTTTAGAAATAGGTCTCCTTAGCATGACTGATCCAAATTTAGACTTTGAGTTTCTATATTTTGCAGTGCGAATCTTGACAACTCGAACATAGTCGAACTTATCCTTCATGGTTTCCTCGATGACGCCCAACGGCCACTGGTTACGTGGAAGATTTACGTCTATGACTAATACCAAGTCTCCGACCTCCAAGGATCTCCTGTTGTCGTGCCATTTTTGCTTCTCGTGTAACAGAACTAGATATTCTCTTTTCCATCTTGACCAGAAAAGATTTGCCAAATATTGTACCTGCTTATAACGTCTTTTAGCACAAGAGTCTTCCTTTGAGAACAGACCAGGTGGAAAGGTCACTCCAGCATTCAATAGCAACAAATGATTTGGAGTTAACGGATAATCACCCTTGGGATCATTAATTACCTCAGTCAATGGTCGATTGTTCAATATACATTTCACTTCACAGAGTAATGTACTAAGAAGCTCATCCGTGAACTTCATGGGTTGTTGGGACAGAAGACCGCTTAGCACTTTCCGAACTGACCGTATTTGCCTCTCCCATATCCCTCCAAAGTGAGAGGCTCCAGGAGGATTGAAATTCCACTTGATCTTCTTTTGTCTCAACCAATTCGCTACGGTGCTAGAATTCCATTCTTCAATGGACTTCTTTAACTCCTTTTCACCTCCCCTAAAATTGGTACCATTGTCTGAAGTAATAGAGTTTACGTTGCCTCTTCGACTTATGAATCTGCGTAAGCCGCTTATAAAGGAGTCAGTGGACAGGGAATGGAGAGTTTCAAGATGAACTGCTTTGCTACTGAAACAAACAAATATTAGCCCGTATCTCTTATGCACTTTACGACCACAAATAGTGTCGAATGGACCAAAACAATCTAACCCTACATGAGTAAAGGCAGGTATATCTGCAGTAACTCTCGTTGTAGGTAAATTACTCATCATTTGGGTAGAAGAATTTCCATGATATTTTCGGCATGTTATACAATTATTGACCATTTTTCTGACTAGGTTATTAGCACCAACAATCCAAAATTTACCACGTAATTTACAAAGCATAGATTCTCTTCCAGAATGACCAAGATCTCTATGAATTTCTTCGACTATCATGGAAGTTATACTACTTGACTTGGGTAGAATTATAGGATGTTTAACCTCAAATGTTGCCGTCGAGTTTTGAATTCGACCACCAACTCTCAGTACATTATTGGCATCGATGAAAGGAGACAGCTTATTTAAGTGATGTTTCTTTGGAATATTCTTACCTTTACTAATGGATTGCATAATTTCCGAATACTCCCCTTTCTGCATGTACTTGAATATCTCTGTTTCTGCAATCTCGAGTTCTTCAACAGAAATCGAGCCCTCAGTTCTAGTCTCTTTACGAAGTAGGGATTTTAGTCTCAATAAGTAAGCAACTCTTAGTTTTAACTTGTAGAAACTAGAAGTACTTGTCATTAGCTTGTCCAAGGGGGTTTGTTCGATCGACGTAGTATGACAAGTTAGCTCTTTTTTGATCTCTGAATCATGAGAAGTTAATGAAACTTCATAAGTTTGAGCTGGATAATCCGAAGTTTTGAGAAATTTAGGACCTTCATTCCACAGACACGAGGATTTCAGCTTGGCTACAGTAGCTCCACGAGTAATCAGGTCCGCTGGATTCTGTATGGAAGGTACGTAGAACCACTGATTAGTAGTAGTGAAATTTCGAATGAATGAAATCTTGTTAGCAACAAATCTTTGAAAACGGGAAGTTTCATTTTTAATATATCTCAAAACTGTGACACTATCACTCCACATGTATTCTTTATCTATTTTTAAACTGAGTTCTTCACGCAATTTCAATAGAAGATCTACTCCTAATTTAGCAGCTGCCAGTTCAATTCTAGGAGTTGTAACCAGAGCTGTCCCACTCATTGGAGTTAGTCTACTCTTTGCAGAAACTATAGTTACTTTAGTGTTGTCGACACAAATGCATTTCAGATATGCAACACAACCGTATGCTTTTTCGCTTCCATCGAGAAACAGAAGTAACTCACGAACCGCTGAAGAATTACTTTGTAGACATCTTGGTACGTTGTAACATGCCAAACCAGTTATATCGTTCTTCCATTTATTCCAAGCGCATTGAATTTTATCATCGGGAATGTCATCCCATTTAAGTTTTAATCTGCACATCTCCTGAAACAAGCTTTTAGCAATTATCAGTAGGGGACATGCTAGACCTAACGGGTCGTAAATTGAAGCCATGAATTTTAACATTGTTCTCTTAGTTAATGGTTCTTTCATTTCAGAAGTTGGCTTCATGTTGAAACTCAACATTTCAGAAGTTGGCCATACCACCCCTAAGGTTCTGTCAGAAGGAAGGCCAGACTCAAGGATATCGTGGGTCTTCAATGATCCAGATAACTCATCTTTAGACAATTTTTTTAATAGCTCCACGTTATTTGAAGAGAATGATGTTAGTTTGAATCCTCCTTTAGCAGTTAGCAATTTGATCTCCTCTAATAGTTCAAAAGCAGTCCAAGAATCTCCAGTAGATTTCAATAAATCGTCTACGTAGAAGTTGTGAAGAATAGAACTTCTAGCTTCTACAGAAAAATTTTCGTTGTGTTTCACTGTCAACTGCAGAGCGTAAGTAGCAATACTAGGGGAACTAGTTGCTCCAAAGACATGAACGCACATTCTAAATTCTTTAAATTTTTCGTAGTTAGAGTCGAACCAGAAGAACCTCATAGCATCGCGATCTCTTTCTGGTACTTTCACCTGGTAAAACATTTTTTCTATGTCTCCGGCAAATCCGCATAAATCTTCCCTGAACCGCACCAAAACTCCAATTAAATTGCTTGTCAAATCAGGTCCTTCCAGCAATGCATCGTTCAACGAGAGTCCCATGTGCTTCAAAGAACAGTTGTAGACCACCCTTAATTTTCCCTTTTGTTTGTGATAGGCGCCATGGTGAGTTATGTAGAAAACAGTTCGTGTTTTAACATACATTTCCTCCTCAGGGACTTCTTCCATGAAATTATTTTCTAACATAACATTCATAAATTTTTTATAGTCTTCAAAATAAGAAGGTTCCTTCAACAATCTCTTCACAGTTGAATTAAATCTTGCAAGAGCTTGATTTCTATTGTTTACCAACTTGACCGAATCTCTAAAAGGTAAGCTAATTTCGTAATGATTATTAGGTAGTAACTTAGTACTCTTTTTTATCTTTGACAAGCAAATTTTATCTTCCTGAGAGTGGCTATAGTTCCACTAAAATTGTCATGAAAATCTTTAGCAAAAACTTTATCAATGTATTCATGCAATTCTTGGTTTGTATCAGTTATTTCAGTTTTATTGCAAACTAACCTCTTTTCTCCCTTAACAGGTCCATTTAGAGCGTAGCCGAAGATGTGTAGAGATGCGAATGGTTCGTCCTCCCCTCCCTCGACTATCTGCTTAGGTTTGAGAACTGCAGGTGCGTTCATGCCAATTAGTAGACCGATTTGCTCATCTACGAAATTAAATGGCACTTCAGCAAGGTGGCAATACGGTTTGACATCTTCTTCTGTTGGTACGTCTTTCTTACTGAATGGCCATTTAGAGTTACTTTGAGTGTAACAAACTGGAATTACGTATTCTTCCGTTTCACTCAAGTTGAACAACCTTATGTTGTTTACTACTTTAGTAGTAGTTTCTGTATTGGTGTTCTCCATCGTAGTAAGTCTTACTACCTTTTCTTTAAGAGTGACAGAAAACTTTGAGAGCAACTCTTCATTCACCCAACAATCCGACGAACAACTATCCAGAATAATGTTAGTGATAATTTCTTCATTACAATTACCAATTCTCATTTTAACAGGCAAAACTGGATACATTACTTTACGACTGGCATTATTTGAAGTTTTATTTGTAGTTATTGACACCGATTCTTCACTATCTGAATTACTTTCTAATTTATCAGCAGTAGCGAAATGTAGAACAGTGGGATGCATTTTAAGACATATTTTACATTGTTTCTTATTAGGACAATCTTTCGATACATGATTATTTCTTAAGCAAGCGAAACAGAGTTTTAATTTTTTAATAAACTCAGATTTCTCTCTCCTACTCTTAGTCTGAAAAAACTTGCAAACATCTAAAGAGTGATTGTTCTTTTTACAACAATAACAATACTTGTTATCAATGTTAGTCTGACTTTTAGTCTCACAGTCATCAAAAGTAGTTAAATTTTTAGTTCTAACTTTTAATTTTGTTTCAGGCGTTCGCTCATCAGAAATGTTGCTAAATAGTGGTTGCCTAAGCATACTGGCTTCTTCAGAAATAAATTCTACTAAAGTTCCAAAAGTTATCATTCTTCCAGATTTCGTATGAGAATAGGTTAAACGTCGCCAGTTTTCTCTGATCTTATAAGGTAGTTTCATAACTACATTCATAAGTTCTTTAGGACTATTTATTTGGTTATTGTAAGACATGTTTTCTAAATAGAAATTACAGTTAATTAGAAACAATGATAGTTCATAAAGAGCATCAGAATCCTCTCTTTTAATAGGGAGCCAAGCATTCAACTTTTGAATATAAGTATTAGCAATTTTATGCTCATTACCGTATTCTTCTATCAGCATTTCCTTAGCTTTAATAAACCCTACTTCTGGATCATAGTGTGAACAAGATTCTACTAATTTTCTAGCATCACCCTTTGTATATTGTAGCAAATATATCATTTTATCAGCGTAGCTGTCACACTTCATCTCAATAGTTCGCTCGAAAGATAACAAAAAGGATTTAAATTTAGTGATATCTGAACCATCAAATTTTTCTAAGTCGGTTTTAGGTAGCGCAGATTTAGTTTGGCTATTAATCAACTTACTTGATATATTATTTTGGTTATGAAGAATAGCCAACAAAGTATCATTTGGCAGAACTGAATTGGGAGGATTCTGTTCATTGTTTACCTCACTTGCAAGAGAATGTCGAGATCCAATGCTGCTATTTTCCGAAGCTTCTATCCTGTTCAACTCCTCCTCTAACAATTGAGCTTGATGAAGCTCCTGCTCCTGTTTCACTCTTTCTTTATCGTATTTTATCTTGTTCATTTTCGCCTGTAACTCCAATTCTTCTTGATGCAGTGCACTTTCTTTTTCAATAGCCAATTTTTTAGCCAGCGCTTTAGATTTTTGTTCTGCTAGTTTTAGCCGAGCTGCGGACACACTGGAGCCTGAAGATTTAACGGACTTAGATTTCACAGATAGGGATAATTTCTTCTTAGGTATTGCACAACTATGATTTGGATGTATTATTTTTTCAATCTTCACTCTAAATTGTTCAATAGACGCTAAGTGAGTAGAAAGCCATGATTTAGAGTGTTCACAGTCACATGCAGCGTGTAGATTTTCTAGCCGCACCAGATATTCGTTGAACTTTGCAGTAATGAGAGGAAGATTCGAGGAATATTCTGGACATGATTCCAGAATTTCATTTTTCATACGAGTTAGAGAAGATAGTTTCGATATTGATAGAACACTTTTATCTTGATTCGAAAGTTCTTCATTGTCACATTTTAAATCTTTAAACGAATGCACATCATGGACCTCCACCCCACCACTGACATTTTTTAATGGTGTTCTATGCATAATTTCAAACTAGAAAACTTTTCGGTGACTTGATACCAGCAATAATTTGAAACGATTGTAGGATTCATAGGTTTTTGTCCTTTTAGTATTTAAGTGAACCTAGTGTTCGAATTTTACTGGAACGAGATCCCGTACCTTTGATACTATAGTTTGATACTGTAAATCGAATTAGACTTTGGAGCTCAATGTCAGGTGGGAATGGAGAATTAAAAGCACAGTTGTTTTCTTATTCTTTTCAATAGAGGCACACAAAGTTAACTGATATTAATAAATATTAATAGGTAGTTTCAAATTAGTTTGGAGTAATCTGTAAATATAAACAAATAAACTCAGTAATACAAATAACTACGTATATATGGATTAAATTATTGAACATTATTAGGTACAAAACAGAAATAAAGGTTTGAACTGACTTTAATATTAATTCTAATTTCCTATTAAACATTGGTACATTGCATGTTCATGGAAGTATTATTAAAAAGAAGTTCACCTAGTGAGGACATTTAAACAACTGCAGAAATTGTGGTTACAAAAGAATTGCAGTGAACTGAAAATTCAAATTAAATTGTAACAGTACGAATACATTGAACGGTTGAACAGAAGTCCTCGACTTTAACCCTAGTGACCTAGCCTTTAAAAGTTTGCTCACTAACCTAGGGACAGGTCCAGGCGCACCAGTCCTCACTAAAACTGTTATAAAATCACAACAAATTGACTTTTGGTTATTTAGTCTTAATAAAAACCTTCATCTGATATTTACACATCCATTGGTATATGCAAAAGAATAGTTACTAATTTAAAATGAAATTAACTGAGCAAAGATGAAAAATAAATATTTCTTAGATTTTCTAACTATTTCTAACTATTTGCTTAAAATCCTTATAACATTCACAAAAATGAATAAAACTTGATGAAAATATAACTATGGATGGAAAAGGATTCAACAATGAAAAAAAAGCCGGAAAGAAACATGTACCTCTAATAGCTTTTGAAATATACTGATTTTAAGTTGTATTTCGGGTTTATTGAGACACCCTGTATAATTGAATAAATGCTCATAATATGAGTATCTTTTCTTTCATCACATTCTTTTTGTATAATCATATGTAACTATGTTAAAAAGTAAAAGTCAGAAAAACTCAGCTTCCAAATCGGTTTTAAAATAAAATTATTAATATTTTTTCATGAGGACTGGCGGGCGTGGAAAAGTCCCTAGGTTACTAGGGTTAATAGCATGAAACTTTTTACCTTCTGCCTTTTATTGCAAAATCAATTGAAGTGAGTAAAAAGAGAGAGATTTTTGTCTAATTAATTTCCCCCATTCTGAAGACTAAAAAATAATGTATTTTCATCCGATAATAGAATAAAATGAAAAAAAAAATCTGTGAAAAATATTTTGGAAACTAAAGGAAATTAATAAAATGTTAAATGACTTTTACATAAGTAAGTCTCTGATATTAAGATCTTATTCGCTGAATTAATAATAACTATACTTTCCAAAATATGTCCTTGCAGTCGAAACAACTCCCATGAAATACCAACTGCCTCGTATTTCTTACTAATTAAATTGAGATTTTTTGTCTTCGTAACTGAAAAATTGGAGTTTGTTCGTATTTGAAATTATTATTAATTTATTAACCCATTCCAAGCGGCAGTAGGTGAATGGAATTCGACATAAAATAAAAATCGTCTATATACAGTCACCGCCGCTTCTGACTGTCTTCAATTTTAACTACACTATTTAGTTACCCCGCTAAATCATGGAGTCAGATAAGCGTCTATATATAGACGTGCCGATGGTTGGTTATACATAGTCTATATATTGACTGTGCCGCTTGTTGGTAGAGTGACATATGAGTTTTGTATTGTTATTCATATAGTTGTTATGAATTCATAACAACTATAAATGTTATTCATATAAAGATATAAAAAGTGAGCATTTTTAAGTTGCATAAATTGAATTAGTTACTTTTATTCGTATATATGAACATATTTAAGGAATAAATTATAAAAAAAACAATTCAATAATAGTTATCTTTCATTTCATTTTTACTGTGTTTTTCAACTATTTATTTCATTGTTGGATGGACAAGGTACTCAACAGTCAACACTCAACATATTTATATCTTTCCATTTCAAATGCATCATCTTTCCTTAGAACTGACATACAGTTTGTCCTTTACTCCACTCCCCCTCCCCTCTTCAACACTTCTTCAAGTACTGAGCTACAGGGTGTATTATAGCACAATAACAGGTAATTATGTGTTTACACGTTAGTACTCGTCATATTTCTAAACACCGTCTACATATTGACCCTGCCGCTTGACTGTTAGTCTGTTACAGCAAAAAGATTTATCGACTATAAATAGACGCTCCGCAAAATGGGACTAATTTTCGGAGCGTCTATATATAGTTAGGCCGCTTGGAATGGGTTAAATAGAGTTTATTAGTTTCCTAAATGATTCACATGAATTACTTTATAATGCGATATTAGTTGTTAGTAAAAAGTTAAGGTTTACAAAACTATTTTATTAGTACTGGAAAATCGTCGGAGTTTTTTATATTATCACGCATCATAAATCAACTAAATAACAATTAAGAAAGAAATACTTATTTTTTGTTTTATAAAGTCAAATATCATTTTGCGTAAAACTTTGGGATGTTCAAAATTTCGAATCATTATTTGGTACAGCGTACATATATTTTTACGCTTCTTATTGCCAGAATATTATTATATGGGAGGAATAAAGACATTATTTTATGATTTCCCAATGTTCTACCTAAAGGACGATGGTCGTTAAAGAGTTAAGACGTTTTTTTCTGATGGTGTTTTGAGGGGTTGCGTGTCGGTTTGCTCCATAGATACGAACAAAAGCACAACTCGACCCCTTCGAAAGTGCATGAAAGTGATGAATCACTGATCATGACTTACGTAAAATAGATCACATAAAACGTTCTAAATAAACTAATTTCAATACAATTTACAAAAATGAAAACGGTTTGATATTAGGTATCCAAATGTCGAATTGAAATTATCCAAGACTAATGAAACCGTCAGCTATACAATTATCAATGAACCTCATTTTTATGCACGTGTGAATAACATATAGGAATATTTCGCTGATAATATGCGTTGGAAAGGTGCTCTCTAGCTTTAATTTGTTGGTATACTGTTAACAAACACTTTTCTACAATATAGAGAGTATGAAAAACAACGTATACAAGAAAACTGAACTGAAATAGGAAAAGTAGTTCCATTTATATTATTTTTCATCCGAATAACTGGTTTATTATTTTAAAGAATGATTTCAATTGTTTTGATTAATACATGTCTGCAAAATGTGATATAAATGTTTTATTATAAAAATGGTAGTTGCAATGAATACATTTTTATAAACCTAACCAAAATTACTATTTACCTAAATTGAATATAAAACTATCAAATCTCAAAATTCAGGAGTTATTTCTATAACTTTCTTTTCAATTCGAATAAGTTGCAATGGTTTATCAGATCTGAATTCAATTCCCCTAAACGACAGTTTGAATATTTCGACACTATAGGCGATACAAACCTCGAGATTGACTGCCACAAAAAGTTATGAAGCTTTAACTTTTGTGTCGACTCAAAGAATAAAGTTGATGTTAATGTTAGTTCTTTGGAAGAGCGAATAAAATGCTATTGAAATGTAATCAGATTCTGAGAACGGAACGAATTCTCAATGAAAAAACTTTGCGTTGAATGAATGGAAAGGAAATGAGAAAATAATATTGTAGGCAGGGCTGAATTGTGTGACTATTTGGAGATATTTGTGAGTATATTGGTAATAATTTAAGTAAAAACTGATCTAAAAATTTATCAAATCAATTGAATAAATACAGTATAATAATTTAATAAAAAATATAATTTAATATCAAAGGATTGTATAACAATGAAAAACATTTTTTTTCACATTAATACTTTAGGAATAGTATCGTTGTAAATATGAATAGAAATATTCTCAAGAAACAGAACTTGTTATGATAATAAGTTTCGTTTCCGCTCGAGATAACATTCACGGATCAGATTCCAAAAGTAGGCGATGCATTATATACCAAACACTGACCATATTGCAATGCATTATATAGCAAACACTGACTTTATTACAATGCATTATATAGCAAACACTGACTTTATTGCAATGCATTATATAGCAAATACTGACTTTACTCCAATGCATTATTTAACAAACAGTGACTTTATTGCATTGCATTATATACCAAACAATGACTTTATTGCAATGCATTATATACCAAATAGTGAATTTATTGCAATGCATTATATACCAAACAGTGACTTTATTACAATGCATTATATCCCAAACAGTGACTTTATTGCAATGCATTATATACCAAACACTGACTCCATGGTGATGATTTGTATACCAAATACTGGAAATATTTTCCTGGGAATTTAGCAAAGCTGTGAAGAGGAAACTAAAAAATATGCATGCTTTATTTTGCGAGTGAGTTGGTAAAGCAAATGGTAGTAAATACTTTTCGCCGATTTCTCTTTGATTCGTATTATGTGAATTTGAATGAAAATGTGCCAAAAGTTAACAATTAAAATGTAGATTTAAATAAAATAAAATATTTCCACTCAGCATCTTTTTAATATTTGGTTGCTTATTGAGATTTAATGCTAAGCAATAATAAAGGCAATGATCGAAATATTCTAAGTTTCATAACAAATACTCCAAGTATGTTGAAATTGCAGATTTTCATGTAACTATATATGCGTTCTTGTTCATTAGAAGGTGATCCATCTCTTTACTGTCGAAAAAGTCTGGACAAGGTAAACAGCTGTTCCAAAAATTCATTTCTGTGAACCTGATGGTATCTTACTTTGTTTTCCTTCTGATATTGTAACAAACAACTGAAAGATCTGGTTGATTGAGGTCATTCAGACACAACTGACATGCATTGTACTGGCATTCAAACACTTTCAATACTCGAAAAATGGCCGTCAATAAGGGTCCTGAACTGTTCTGATCAGTTGACCTTTGTTAACACCCACTTTCCGAGTACGTCGACGTTCCCCGATATGCTTCCATTTTGTTAAAGTAGGTTTTCCACATTCCATAACTTCGAATATTCTCATTTCTACATTAGTTTAATCAAGTGAAGATTTTGACCATAATGATGAAGACAAAATTTCATCTCCCCAATAATGAAGAAGGTTCACATCAGATAGGAAGGGTATAGAGTAGCCATCTTCAGGATTAAGTAGAGAAAAAATATAGCTGTTTTTATAATATACTAAATTTCTATGGTATCTATTTTTTATTAACATATAAACCTAATAATGTTTCTTATACTTTTTTATTCAATAACGAAAATTCATATAGTCAAGGACATACTAAATTCAATTACAAACTTCACACCATTTCATTTTTCAATTGAATATTTATTACTATGGTTTCTATTTAATATTTATCCTATAATTTATATTCCATTTCAATTACTCTTTTAATCGGGTTATGGAATTAATAATCTAATATATGTGTGTAGCTTATTAGTTGTGCAGCCTAAAATGTAGGTGGTTTAATATGTGTGTAGTTTAATATGTGTGTAGTTTAAAATGCATGTAGCTTAACATGTGTTTAGTTTAATATGTGTGTAGTTCAATATGTGTGTAGCTTAATATGTGTGTAGTTTAATATGTGTGCAGCCTAATATGTATGTAGTTTATAATGCGTGTAGCTTAACATGTGTTTAGTTTAATATGTATGTAGTTTAATATTTATGTAGTTTAATATGTGTGTAGTTTATTATATGTGTGTTGTTTAATATGTGTGTAGCTTAATATTTGTATAGTTTAATATATATGTGTGTAGCTTAATATGTGTCGATCTTATTATATGTGTGTCGTTTCATTTGTGTGTAGCTCAATATTTGTATAGTTTAATATGTGTTAAGCCTAATATGTGTGTTGCTCAATATGTATGTAGTTCAATAAATGAGAATTGCATGATTTGTGTGTAGCTTATTATAACAATTACGACTGCGAAGTTATTAAAGTCAAAATATTATTCTGTTTGAATGAAAAATTTGAGTATTTTTTGTAATATAAACGCTTGTGAATGAAGATGAAATTGTATCTATTCTTGTACTTAAGAAATATAAATTTCAATTGAATATTCAAAACCTGTTATATTCCTATTCTCTTCATTTAGGTTAAATTTCTTAAACATTTAATGGTTAAAATAGAAAGAAAAATCAGTTAATTTGGCATATAATCTTTTTATATATATTAAAATAAGAGTAGTAGTAAAATAGTATCAATTATTTAAGATTCTCATTGAATAACACATTGCAGATATTAGAGAAAATCAGAATATTGCGTTGAGAAACTCTCGCTCAATGTTTTAGTGTGATTGGAAACCCGAAAGAAAACATCGACGAAATATTTATTTCGTAATGCAGTTGATGTACTTTCCTGAATAACTAATAATTTAATACTTTATTTGATGTAATTTATAGAATATTGTTCTATAAGAATTATTAGAGTATTACATATATGATAATCAAATTACACCTTTCAATGCGTGGAGTATGTAATAAAATGAAATTAGCCCTAAAGATTTAATATCACAACACAACAGAACATTTTTAATGATCAAAAGAGAAAATAATTACCAACCGTCAGACAAATTTAATTATCAAGTTTTATCAATACTGAAGTAAGAAACATGTCCTCGGTCAAAATATATATTTAACACTAAATTGTACATTTTTGACGAATAGTTAGAGGCAACCATCAATGGTTAAAAACTAAGGGCAAAGTGAAGTGATAATTCAATACTAATTTAAATCATAACCCAGGTAAGAAGAACTTATTGCTGCGATATTCCCTTAACCCTGGTAACCTAGGGACTGGTCCAAGCGGACCAGCCCTAATGAAAAAAATAGTAATAATTTTATTTTTTAAACTGATTCAGAAGATGTCTTTTCATGATTTTCACTATTCAAAATAATTACATACAATTTTACAAAAGAAAAGTTGATAAATGGCAAGATACTCATATTATGAGCAATTATTCAAATTGATCAAATGATCAATAAAAAAACGGAACACAACTTTAAGTTAGTAGATTTCGAAAACTATTGAATGTTCATGTTTCTTTATGGAATCATTTTCATTGTTGAATCTTTTTTTATCCACTGTTAAATTTTCGTTAAGTTTTAGTCATTTTTGTGATGTTATCAGGATTTTATTGATGTGTGGTGGAAATTGACTTTGCACAAATAGTCAGAAAATCTATAAAATATTAGTTTTTCATATATGCTTGTTAACTTTAATTTAAATATACAGTTATTCTTTGGTGTTACCAGTGGATGTGTAAATATCCAATGAAAGTTTTTATAAATACAAAATATCGAAAAGTCATCTTGTTAAGATTTTATAACAGTTTTTGTAAGGATTGGCGCGTGAGCACTAGTCACTAGGTTACTGAGCAAACTTTTAAGGGCTAAGTTATTAGGGTTAATATCCCTGGGATGAATCCTTCTTGTCCAGGAATGAAAAGACTAAATTCTGTAATCCAAATTGTTATTAAACTAATTATTATCAAGTAGAAACAAGATCAAGATATGCTAAGTAAATAGTTCCATCCCTCCTCTCAAACGAAGTTTCTTTCCAATGAACATAAAAGTGACTCATTCGAGAGTCCTTGGGCAGGAAGGAGAAGTGAATGTGTGGAATACTAGATGAAAATTAACAGCAGTTGTGATTTTCTCGTAATAAGTATAAGTATCTATCTATGTTAGTCATGATTGTTTATGATTTCAGTACTTATATATGATAATTATCTACAGTAGATGTCTAAATTCTTTGATAAATAACCTCAATTGGAATCATGATGATTTAACTATAGCTGTTCTATGGAGAATGCGCAGCATGTACTACTTTGCACTACCTTCAAAACATTTTCTATCCTCTCTTTCTGTTATTAATATACTCACTGAATATTTTCAAGTGACGAACAAGGAATAGTTTAGCCATTACTTTTGGCATGCCTGGTTAAATCAATGCCGCTGGTAAACCTAGTTCAAGCATTGCTGTTGGTAAGCCTGGTTCAATCAATGTTGCTGGGGTGCCTGGTTGAATCATAGCTGTAGGTAGCCTGGTTTAACCATCACTGTTGGTAGGCCTGGAAAATAATTTATGTTGTTATTTCTGGTTCAATCACTACCGTTGGTAGCCTAGCTAAAACATTACTAATGGTAGCCTTGATTCAATCATTATTTTTAGTCAGCCTGATTCAATCATCACTGTTTGTAGGCCTGGTTCACTCCTTGTTGTTGGTGGGTCTGGTTTAATCATAGCTGTTGGTAGGACAAGTTCAATCATTGCTGTTGGTATGCCTGGTCTATGCTCAATGTCCTGAGAGCAATAACGGTATATCGTATCAATGACAAATATCTTCGATTTTTCTGGCTTTTTGTTCTCGTAACAGAACTACAAACCAAGTTATTGCTGTTCATAACTGGGAGCTTTAGAAAGATGTTGACAAATATGGGTAAAGTTGGTGAGAATTGGAAATATAAAATGGTGATTTAGAGTTTCGGGAAAGATTGATGATGTATATAATATATATTAACGAATGTACATGTCTTCATTCTATTTGAGAGAAAACAATTTCTATTGAGAGACTCAAATAAATATTCAGAATTAAAGAAATACTTAAAATGGGTCATTTGAAAGATATTGTTCATCAAAACAAGAAGTTTCATCTTAATATAATTTAAATGTATCGATTATCTCAATCAATAAGATCCAAATAAGTAAAATTTTACCAAATTCTTATTGTATTACGCAATTAGCTTTAATTAATATTTTAAATTACAATTAAAAATTTCATATTTCACAACGAACATATTATAAAATGAACATTTGACCAGATACCTTAAGTAAGCGACAAAAATATTACTTATTCAAATTAATAAAGTCAAAAAAAGAATTTCCTTATAACTCGTTCCAAGGTTATCAATTTGCGCAGGTTGGATTTTTTATCAACTAAATAATGTGCTGTTAGTTTAATGTCATCCAATCAATTAGAAATATTTCTATAGCCTATCTGGTCGATCTATCTCAGTTTAACTTTCAGAATTTATTTCAATTGCTTCCTGTAGTCTGTTTTCGTTCCAATGATTTCTTAACATTGTATAAACATTACACAGATCTCTATATCTTGTGGCTTCCATTCACCCGTCCAGTGAAACACAGAATGAGCAAAATTCATCGAAAGATGGATATAAATATTATGAAATGAAGTGGTTACGGTGAATAATAATTTTAAATTGGTTGTTTGGATGATGTCCTCAAGTCATTATTATATGAATTTGAATATAATACTATAGTTTTATATGATAGTTTTTCTTACTTCATTAGAGTAAAGAGCCTAAAGGAGGTAATGTTAATTTTCACGGAGATTATTTGGTATTACCTATAAACAGTCATTCAATAACTAATTCTGATTCTTTATTCTTCTTGTTTCCAATGGTAAAGTACTGTCTTTAAAAAAAATTGAAACAGTTCACGTCCATTCTTCTTAACATCGAATACCTAGTTACAAATGTTATATATTTAATTTACTACATAGAACGTGACTTCAATAAAATGACAATATATGATTAATTTATCGAGCAATCAAAGCGAATGGTTTAAATTAGGTATTGATGAAGCAATATCACGTTCTATTGTTACAACATACAATATCCAATCATTCTCCATATTTACATCCAAAGGATACATAATGATCGGTATGATAATGTAGCTGCAGCTGGTCTAATCAAATAATGCAATCATTATTACTAGCTGGACCCGTAGAAACTATACGGAATAATTAGGAAATCATTAATTATATTTTGGTCTTGGTCTATTTAACAAATATGTCTTTGTCTGTCTAATACATTTTGTCATTGACTGCCTCGACCTGTTTTATCAAAGTATATATTATGTGCAATTTGCAAATCATGCTAAATTTCTAGAATGTGCTGTACGTTTGTTGGATCTTGAAAGTGTGTTACAATATAGAAATTGTCGCACATTTTCAAGATTTATTTCAAAAGTGTGGTTGTATTTTTGATATCTCTGTAAAATTGAGTATCAAATTTGTTCAAGTTTTCTTTGCGTAACTAACTCGAGCTTAATAAGTAATAGAGTAAAAAGTTATTAGTTTAACCTTTTTGGTATCATATTTTGAAGATATATACAAATTAAATGCATGAATATTATTGATCATCTACTCCATCACTGTTGGTCCTGATTCATACCCTTTACCTGTCTTGTACAGTTCACACTCTCGATATTGCCACGCATTTTTAATGATCTTGAAAACGCGCAGCACATTCTCCAGATTGTGAAAATCGATAACTGGAACGGAACATATAGATTATCACATATGAATACTTTATTGGTGACATTACTTTGATTTAAACCAACTTTATGAAATGCTATTGTAAAATTGTCTTTTTATAATAAAAATCATAATCAATTTGCATGGAGAAATTAATATTAGTTGTATTTAAATCTAACTTTGAATAAACAAAAACTATTTTCATTTACTATCAGTTGCTTGAAATAAGTATCAATATTCATAAGAGTCTCACACTAAGTAAGTTATATTTGATTCAAATTTTTTCGTAATACTTCAAATATGCAGTTCTACAAATGTTTTTTAAAATATATATAAGGAAAATTTAGGAGTCGCTCATAGACATTAATCTCAACTAAGTCTTGCAAGTTTAAGAAAAGAAACAGTTTCTTTCCTTATTTAGTTTAATTGACTTCTAAGATCACAAGTGGGAAACTTTCTGATATTCTTTTATAAAAGTTCATCCTATGAGGACCAACAGAATGTGTGCTATATTTAGTTTCTTTCTTCAATTATACAATTTTGGATTTTTTAAATTCCCTCTTGATTTTATTTCACGATTATAAAAGATCTTATTTTTTCTAAATAAGTTTTGTTGAGAAGTTTCAATTTGAATGAGAGCCTCCACTCTTAATGCAACAGGACAATGAAATCCACTTTGGGGAATACGATGTAGGAACTTTCTTCAAAAAGTGTATAGTTAATGAATAGAAAAATATGAAGTGATCGAACTGAAGCTGTGTAATAATTTTTACTTCATGATGAATGATTAATCTTACCAAATTGCATGATTAAAAATATTAAAATAGTATATTTTTACATCAAGCATATCAACCTCAATAGTAACTTTAAATTTTTCCATTTAGAATATGACAGAGAAATTAGGTTCCAGAAGCAATGCAAGCGGTGGCACATGAGTGAGTTTTCTTTTCAAGTAATTTACTTTATTATATGATAATCAATTCATTTTGTGTCAATAAATTCAGTGTTATGAGCTTACTAGATAGACGTTAAAGGTTAATATTAATTTCTACCAATAATTATACAGATTCATGAAATATAACGAATAGATATCTAGGCGTCTATATATTATGTTTTCCATCTGCCCCGTCACACAGAGATATTGCACTAATAACAGCATTTCTAAGTCAGAGCCATATGCTCCTGACACCTTAACTACCTGTGCAAACTTTCAGCTCAGTTTATTAGGTCTCAAATGTGTTTAGTTACTCCCGTAAATCAGACGTAAAACCCAGTGGGGAAAATGACCAATCATTATATCGTCTGTTATTGTCAATACCGGTATATATTCATCGTAATGTACCTAATAATTCTAATTTCAGACATTATCATTGTTGCGATTATCTGACTTAAGACAATTATTTATAGTTTTAATAATGTTATGATAAATCAAACTTTCGTTGTAGATAGACGATCATCTTATCATAGATCAATAATTGTTGCCAAACGAAAGCTAACAATCGACGATTATAATCTGCCGATTGAGAGTCGAAAGACATTTGCCCGCATGCGATTTGTTGAATGATATTATATTATTTCCTCTCTCAGTATTCACACGTGCTTAAATGACGATGTGACGAATATAATATTTGATGCTCACAACTTCATGATAACTAGTAATAAAGATGCAAAACACTAATTTGCAGTTTTGTGATTGGGATTAGGCTGTTCACGTGTTAAAATCTATGCTAGGGTTGCATAAATGTCAACAGAAATTTCAGAGATTCGCCGAAAAGTTATTCCGAGAATTATTAAAATTACAGGTAATTTTGATTTGATTTGATACTAAACTAATTAATTAATTTAGTTTGTATTTTTCAGAATGATTGAAATAAAATTACATGTAAATAATTTATACTTTATAATATATTCTTATTGTAACTCAATTTTCGTGAAGAAGAGGTGCATTTAAAAAAAATAGTTAATTCGTTCGCTCTGAGTTAATTTTCACAATATTTAATTCTAATAAACAAAAATATATAAGTTTCTCTGTTAATTCGTATATTATAAAATAAACTCGTGAAGGATTTGCGAAAAGTTTGAAAAGTTTAACAGATCTTCCAAATAAGTATCGGACTGATATATTTTTCTCTTTTCCTATACTTTATTTCTTGAATTAAACCCTACTTTGAATTATTGTCATTCCAACGTTCATTTATTTCCGAACAAATTTGTCTTGCTTGAGGGACTTCTAAGAAATTCCTCTGGAAAACCGAACTTCCAAAATAATATCGTCCCGACGATACCAAACTAATTAATGATTGTAACATCTTCAGCTGAATTTAGGGTAAATCTGCAGACGTCCTATCAATCTTAGAGTTAATGTTTCCCTAAGATAGATAAGAGAAATGGGCATGAAAATTTAATACTTACGTTATTTCATATAACAGACTAAATTATTATGCAAAACCAATTATCACAATTCACTTCATAAATTTTAATTGGACATTGAAGAAAATTATCCGCTCTCCAATTCATGCAATCAAAACGCATAAACCCAGGTAATATTGAGATATTCTCGGAATATTCCCTCGATATCTATATATTCCCTCATTATCCGCTATCGTAAAATGATATCGAGGGAATATTCCAGGGATTAGTGAAAATGAATTGATCTCCTAATGATATCGAGGGAATATTCCAGGGATTAGTGAAAATTAGTTGATCCCCTACGGATATTGAGGGAATATTCCAGGGATTAGTGAAAATGAGTTGATCCCTTTCCGATGTCGAGAGAATATTCCAGGAATTAGTGAAAATTAGTTGATTCCCTATCGATATCGAGAGAATATTCCAAGAATTACTGAAAATTTGTAGATCACCTAAGGATATCGAAGGAAAATTCCTGGAATTACTAAAAATTAGTTGATTCCCTAACAATATTGAGGGAATATTCCAGGAATCAGTGAAAAATGGTTGATCCCCTAAAAATTTTAATAGAAACGATTATAAAAGAAAAAAAGAAAAAATCTATGTTATATTAAAATATATTTATCGATGATAACCTAAAGATAAACTTGAGTTATCATATTGCATAAAGTTCATTAAAAATCCTACATCTACTGTGTCCAGGATGGTCGATTGGTTAGCGTCGCAAGCAGAAGTTAACATCACTACTTCATTTCTTTCTCCATTTCTTTCCATTTAATTTGTATATAACAATATGTTTCATTCAACTAACTAATATAAAATCAAACGTACACGTACAATTGCAGTATATGCTAGGAAATATTAATTTTGATATTTTTATATCCTTTCTCTATTCTAGATATCCAGGGAATATTCAAATTTGATCCCCTCGATATTGAGAGAATATCCCCTCACTATGCCAATTTTATTCCCTTGTTATCGAAGGAATAATAATTTCGGTATTCCTTGCCCTTCCCTTGTAATCGAGGGAATATTCAAGGGATAATATATTTAAATCCCATCATCATTCTTCCTTCGACATCATTTGGGGATATCCCCATATCGCAAAAATAGGGCATCCCCTCGATAATGCTGGGGATATCGAGGGAATAATCTCAGAGAATTTCCCCGGAATATCCCGGGGATAATTTTTTGTTACTTGGGAAGAATTTGAAAAATTAATTTTCATTAGTGCCGCAATTACGCATACGTGAGAGGTATTAACGGAAATGAAAAAATTGCACTCTCTATATCTAGTTACATTTGTTGGTCGTTATCTAAATTATCATATAATTTATCTGTATTCCAATGGTCAAACATTCTTAAAAAAAATATTACATTAAAACCATCATTCTTACATTCTTTATTTCAAAGCCTGAAAAATATTATAGGAGTTATTATGTAAACAAAGCAGTAGAACAAACTATCTTTTAATCTGAAAAAGATACCCAGGAGGATACTATTAGACACTGTAAAGCGATTATTTTAGATATGGAAATGTAACATGATTGTATACTATGTACATAGATCAATAAAATATGTTTATTGCTATTTATCGATAGATTCCGAAAAATCCTAATTGAAAAGGTTTCCGTTATGATGTTTCCATGCTGTAGATCCAGATTCATAAATTTAATAAAACAAACAGAAAAATTAACTTTCAGAAAATTAAAAAGTTAGTTTATTATATTTGAAATATTTAAATGGAAAAATGCGTATGTTCTATAATATATACTGTTATTGATTAAACAAAATTCTATTACATTCATGAAATTATTGTTATTTTATCTAAAATCGGTTACATTGGTTAAATTTTCTTTAACCGACTACTTAACGAATTGAAATTTACCAATCTACAAGATATAATTTTTGATATTTTGAATGTAATACATTTCAAATATTCTTTGATCTGATGTACTTTTATATATCAGGAATTAAATTTTCTTCATCAAATATGGAAATATTTTGATAACTTGATGAAGTGGTGCTTTTTTCTTCACTTTCTGGAAGTCTATGGTATGCATCAAAAAACTTAGCTACCAAATGTTTCTAACTTCGAGTCTTATTGACTGAGAAGTTACACATATTCTTCTTATTCAAAATGAATTTCAGACAAATTTTGACAAATGATAAACTTATATTATTTTATCTGAAGTTTGGAGATTTTTAATTTTGTAATAGAATTGTATTTATTTTATATAATCAGAAAATTTCATATTAATTTATCTTGAATTAGTACAAAGCAAAAACATTTTAAGCAAATAGAAAAATCGGCATCAGATTTGCTAGTAATATGTAAATTTTCTCCTCTGTTAATTCTATTCACTCCCGAGTGGGTTATTATTGCCAGGTTTCTCCATAGTCTGTACTAGCTTTCTCACACTAAATATGCTAATAAATTTACTGCAAGGAAGGCTGAGGAGATAAGGAAGCTTATATAGTGGATGTTTTGATGAGAGTTATTCCGTGAGTACGCCGTTTGACAAACAATTATTTCAATGCCCGCATTTAGTTATAGTAAGTTATTTTCTCAATATATTTATTTATAGCATAAAAGTTATTACATTGAATATATTATGTATGAACTGTACAGTGTACACGTTACACTTACAGTGGGGGTGTCATATCTAGAGGGTACACGGAAAACTGCCTGGCGGAAAACTGCCATGCAGAAAATGGCCAGGCTGGAAACAGCCGAAGCGGAAAACTGTCATGCGAGTAATTGCCAGGCGGAAAACTGCCAGTCACTTAAAGACAATCTGATGACTTTAGTCCATAATGACATTTGAATTTATAAAAAAGCCGTTCAGCCTTCTTTAAGGAGTTTCAGGGCCATTCATTTTTACAATAATAACCATATAGATATTGGATTACTTTATATTCAAAGGAATATAATATTTCAAAAAAGTTATTTTATTAAACACACAACACAGTAAATCAAACTTAAGTAGAGATGAGGAAATACTAATTACCATTTTTAAAGTATTTGCTAAGTCATGTTCATTTTTAAAAACTGGTTAAGTTACGAATACAGTCTTGTTTTTAATTTCCTATTGATGTCTTTGAATTATTTAAATTATACAATGAATCAAGAGAATGTTTAATCAACTTATATTTACATTCAATATTTATTACATTTACAATTTTATTCTCCATCTCAATTATACAATATACACAACAATTTTATTTATATAATATTCATTTACATGTACAAATCACGCAGGAGATAGAAGAAGACAAACAATTGGCATTTTTGGACATTAAACTAATGAAATAAGAAAACGGATAATTAGATTTCACTGTTTATAGAAAACCTTCAAATACGGGAAAATATTTGGATTATAATAGCTACAATCCCAGGAATCAAAAAATTAGTGTTGTCAACTGTTTAGTAACAAGAGCTATCAAAATTTGTAGTAACTTACAATTGGAAAATGAACTGGAGAAAATAGGGAGAGATCTGATATCAAATAATTATCCAAGAAAAGAAATTAATAGAGTAATAAATAAGAAGAAATTTGACCTAGAAAACCATATCAGTCAGAAAGAATAGAAGAAGAGGACAGCAACAAACGATATATTGTAGCCCCCTACATAAAAGGAACGAGCGAAAGAATATAAAGGATTTTGAAACCAATTGATATCATGTTAAGCAATAGATCTAACAATACTATAGGAAACTAGGTTATAAGAATTGAGGATAGATTAGATAAGGAGAGTAAAATTAATTTAGTATATTAGATAAGGAGAGTAAAATTAATTTAGTATATTAGATAGATTGTTTGGATTGTGATAGTAAATATGCAGGAGAAACAGGTAGAATGTTAGGAGATAGGATTAAGGAACATAAATCTAATGTAGTTAAGAATGTAGAATAGTCATAGATATATTAGCATAATAGAGAAACAGGCCATACTTTAAATTTTGATAATGTTAGGATATAGTAACGATGTAAACATACTTTTAATAGAAGAAAATTAAAATCGTATTATACGCATTGATAGGACAACACTTTAAATAGAGCATATGAAATTCCTTATAGTAAATAGTTCCTATAGTTATTAAGAGTGTCAAAATTTAAAATTTAAATTAAAAAAAAAATAGAAATTAGGATATGTATCATGATTACGAGTAGGTAGAATATAAGTCGCTTGTTTTTCAATAAATGTTACCCCTGAAGACGTAAATCACGAAGATTTCTGAAAGCTTTGGAAATAATTAAAACTACTTCTTGTTGAGTTCTTCATCCTACAAAAAATGCAACAATCAAGAAGTCCTCTATTTTCTTAAATCAGATAACTACATATATTATTCATATAATTAATAAACGTGCATGGTATATTTAATTTAGTAAGCAATAACATTCACTTTTGTTCCAAAATAATTCACACTTTCCGAAGACGGAATGAATTCTGTTTCGCGGAATCTTTTCTCAAGTGCTGATATTGTGTGGTCCGGATTTTTGGTTTCATTGCCATTTTACCGCCTTTTAAAATTCAATGTATACGAGGTGGTGAAGCGTTAGGAGCGCTTTGCTAACTATACTAGGTAATGAAAAAGCGGCTTATACACTGCGGTAGAAACGCTTTGTAAACTATACAAGGCGGTGAAAACGTGGCAGATACTCTTTGCAGTCCATACATGGCCCTTTCTATCATTTTTCCCCTCACTCTTCTATATTTATTTTCTATATATAGTAATTCTAGAACAATATTAGCAATATTTGATTCCTGTTCTCTGCAGCGGAAGATTTTTTTTTTGCTTGAACTGTGATCAACAAAACCGAACATATTCAAATTATAGAAAAATGAATTGTATTAGATTATATATTAATATATTAGAACAAAGGAAGAGTATGAATATTAACAATAACTAAAATTTATATTTTGCTGTGCGAGTGATCATAAACTACACCTAATAATTACATGAAAAAATGCAATAGCGAGATGTTGTAAGAATGATTGATACCACATTGACGTTTCAACAGTTGCAAGATATTTAAAATTACGTGCTGTATTGGGACATCTTATATTCTACAGGTGTGTCTGCGTTTGCTTACACCGCATATAAACCCCTCCTGATTCGTCACCACTAACACCAGGTAGCACTACCGTAGCGTGGCTAGAATGATTGAAAACTGAATAATGATTAGCCATAGACAACAGTATAAATGGGGTAGATTGAGTAAAGAGAAGATAGCTGCCCACTTTCAATTCCTATGTATATAGCCCCTTTCAAGAATGTTCGATTGATTTTTTATTTATATGAATTTTGAACTGGAAGTGTTTTCTCTCAACTGGATATAGAATCGATTTTCTGTGAAATTCAAGAAGGGGTTAATAACACAAAATTCAAAATGCATTTCCAAATTCTCACCGTTTTCCTTGCTCCGCCAGTCAGCCAACCGTGTCGGTTGCAGTGGCTTGCGTCTGTGAACTGTGTGTAGTGATTACAGGAAAGTTCACCGCCCTCAATTCACCGTTGGAAAGTTCACCGCATCTCAATTTATATTTAAGTAAGTAATGAGGGTTGATATTCCTTTGAATCAAGGTTAAGAAAAGGTTCAAAAACTGTATGCATATATTATATTTGATTGAGGATGTATTCAAATACTTTGTACGTTACGTCTAATACATTACTCATTTATTCAATTTCTTAGTATATGTGGTAATGGAATGTTTTCTAAGATTTGTAATTCTTCCAAATTCGAAAAAATAGATTTATTTTGTGCTCTTGAGTGTAAGAGATAGTTTTCATAAATTAATGTTTAACGTGTAGACGAGACTTCTTTTAAACATCACTATCGTTTCATACATGTGATGATGTGCTATAATGTAAACATTATAAAGTGAACGGAACTACACACAATTCTTTCATTTTACCATACCTACTTGTAAGTTGTGAGTATTAATATCTAATTATTACAAGACAGCTAGTTACACTGTCAATTTCTATGTCAATAATGTTTTTTTTTTGTAGTTACATATACGTTAAATGCCTGGGAATATAGTTGTTGAAATTTTTGTGTCAGTACCTTATAGGTTTTGATTGATTAAATGTAAACAAATACTACCCTATAGAAATTAATGTCGAGACAACAATCAATATATAAAATAAGTTATTTCATATATCCAGTAATATTAATTAAATATTCCTGCCCCTATATACATTTTCTGATTAATAAAGCTTTATGAATATGCAATGAGACAAGCTTGTATTTTTCACGTATTTAATGTCTTTCTAGTGGATGGATACATTTGATTTATTATAAGTTTGCTGTATTACTCTTATATTTTGAATTCATTTGTTTCGCAGTGAATTGAATTGCGGTGAATTGAATTGCAATGAACTTTCCATGCGGTGAATTGAGGGCGGTGAACTTTCTGCACACCTTGTGTAGTGCCTTTCGGCTCTTAGTGCCATGCGGTTTTGTGCAACAAGTCTCGACCACGCGGGTTGACTAGCTGAGACTCATATTGATGGTCTACTGTTTTACCGGCATCCAAATTTGACCAATAAAATATTATATCATATGAGGATATTCCTAATTTATTATTTTTCCCATTCAATTGTCAGTAATTCTCTTCTGTAGATCACTGTTAGGTAAAAAATTTAATTCAACTTATACATCAATAGAATAATTAACGATAATATGTGCCAGTGAATAATAACTATTTCCTCACGATACAACATCTCATCATGTCCAGACTCTGTATCATTACATTATAATACACATGCATGCCTTGAATACCTACAGTAGTTGCGTTCACGATTGTATATGTACAATGTACATATCTCTGCAGTCTGTAGTGTGCGCGTTTGACTTTCTTAACTTGCTAACTGAGGGAGGAGGGAGGAGGGAGGTGCTGTCAGCCAACTGGCTGAGTGTGCATGAAAGTCTTATTTCAATGTAATAACACTACTCTATATACAATCGTCTATTATCAAAATTTGACTTGAGGTATCTGCTAGAATTTTATTAGACATTGTCTTAATGCTCTTTCTAAACGAATTTATCAAGTATTTTTCAAAATATAAGAGAATCAATGAATGTGTGTATCGGCCTGCCCAACCGTGAATCTACCGTACGTGAGAGTAGCGTGAAGGATAGGGATAAACAATCAACCACCTCTCAAGATGTTATTATTAAGTGACAACACTGCTAGAGTATGAAAAGCAATTATCCTTTGACGGACGGTTGACATCTGAGAACGGCATTTAGGCAACTACCAAATTAGCTACTCCTCAAGATGTTATTTCCTATGACAAAGTGAAGCTAAAATATAATAGAGAGTCTTATTGTTAATTCGCATTCAATATGCAAAGGCATTTAATGGTCTCACCTTAGCAAGAAGTCCCAAAAATATCTAAATTATAAACTGACGACTTCAACTCGTTTTGTCTCAAATAGGCATTCCTAATCGTGATCTGTGATCCAATGCAAGTTTTTTTAAGAGTTACATCGATCCTTTTAAAAGTTAACTAATACAATAGTACAATACAGTACGTAGTACAGTACAATAGTATTAATACTATTATTTAATTATTATTAAATCGAAATAATTAATTCAAAATAATACATTTTAAATGTGTTTAAGGTATTAGAATTCATTCTGCTAGTTTTAAAGTAATATTCGACAGAAAATATGTTAAAATAATTATTGGTAAATTAATTGGAAAACTTAATTACATAGAACTATTTTTTAATGTGCTGTTAGTACTTTTGAATCAGGTCTAAGGCTGCATTTTATTTTGTTTTAACCCTCTAGCGACCAGGTGGACACTCGTATATCTCCTTTCATATGGTAGTCCCATGGGACCAACTGGCAGTATGTGTCCTCTTCAATTTATTTTTAAGAATTTAAAAAAGAAAATTCTCATCAAATGATCACTGATGTCTTAACTCAAAAAAAAGTTATTAAATATTTTAGTCAAAGCCAGAGAAACAAAAAAAAAGTGGCTCGCTTAAAGGATTAAGACTTAAGCCTAGGACTAGAAGAGGCTGGACTCTAATCGGGGTAACACTTCCTCATATAATAATGTTCTACCCTCTTTCCGATCTTTCTCATAAACACACTTTCTTGCTAAACTGTGTATTTTCATATATATGTCAATGAATAAGAAACAAACAATAAGTTATGAATGATAATTCTTTTACAATCCCATATAATCTGAGAGTCTTGCATCTGTTTTCAACACTGGAAAAGGTGCATTATATCATTCTATTTAACATCCCAATCACTAAAATATAATGCGCTAGATCTGTCTAGGTCACTGTGCACTGTGTTACTTGGAGCAATATTACTCACAAATGGTTGGACCCAGAGATTTGAAAATTTGCAACTTTTAAGAAAATGTTGTTAAATTAAGAGGTTTTTTTGAAACTTGAATGAGTTTTTGAATTATTAAGATTTGATTTATAATGGGATAGATAAGAATTAATTCGACATACTTTGCAGGTTATTTTCAGAGACTATACAACAGAATTGGCTGAAATTTTCTGGAAACATCCAGCTTATGGTCCTACATTGCTATTTTTTTTCGAATTATTCGAATTTTAAGTTTTCATTCAAATCGGGAAATACATGGTAACATACAGAATTAGAAAAAAAAATTGCATTAATCGAATCGAAAAAATATCTACAATATGTATAATTGGTCTACGAAAAATCCAGCTGTAACCGTTGTTCGAAATTCAAAGTACTTTTCAAGATATGACGAAAATTAGAAAAGGAAAAATATAATATTACGCTGGTTATCATTTTTTGTCACAAAAATAAATGACATATTTTGCATGAATAAAAATATAATAATCATTTTCAGTATTGATATTGACGGTTGGGAATATGAATAAATACTCGAAGTAAATTATATTTAGAATATCTATAATCAAGTTATAACAAATGTTACATTATTATATTAATCAATTTAAATAAATGAAATATCAGCTGTTACCTATATATGACGATTTTATTTATTCTATCTGAAGCATTGAACTTATCGATGTAGCTAATTAATTGATTTCATTTTTCATAAAGTGATTATTTGAATAATGTTCATAATTTGTAGTTATTTGTACAGCTATCTTATATAATAATCTATGATCTATAAAACAGAATTCTACACAAATTGATGATGTCACAGGACTGAAAATTACTCTTTACTGGTACCTAATAATTATGAATTGTAAAGGAAAGCGGAAAGTATAATGTGTATGAACAAACCAATAAGTAAAGTCCTTAAATTTTGAAAATATATAGTAATATATGCATGTTATCGTACATTTTGCACGGTTACCAACTAGTAACACTTATCTTTTGAAGACAATGTTAACTACTTCATCACAATATTTAGCTTGAATATTCTTCACTAGTTTTCAATTTCCTAAGAGTAAGTATTTTTCCAAAAAGTTATCAGGAGTAACACCGTAGAGCAAAATCAATGACGCCATCTGGTGTCCAGAGTTTAAATTTCAAAAGAGTTTTTCTTCATTTCCTGACGTCAGATGACTCTAAACACAGACTGAAAATCTCACAGAAGTGTCATGCGATGAGTTATATTTTTGCGTCGAACTGCAGCGTAATTTGCTCATTATATATTTGGCCAATGAATGACGCGAGAGAAAAATGAAAAGATTTTGATTACATTCGGTGATGATGGAAGTCAAGATACAGATTTTATTTTTATATCAATTTTAAAAGACTTTCATTGACAAGGCAATAAACATCGAAAATTATCAATAAAAATAGAATAAAATAAATTGATTTATATACGTAGCTACGTATATTACATTAAAATAATTTGTTTTGTCTTTCTTGGATTTGTTAAAAATTTCATAAATAGTTAAATAACGGTCCTTTATTCAATTCAAAACTGCTTTAAAACTTTCTCATCATCTTTTTCCTCGCAGCTGATATTAATCAGTTTGCCTGAAAGTATTAAGATGAAGTTTACCTAGTGGCGGTGGCTCCATTAACTTAATCCTAGTATTCTTATAGGGACTGGTCCAGGCGCACCAGTCCTCATTACAAAATATTTTTATTTTATTTATAAACTGATTTGGAAGCTGCATTTTCATGACTTTTACTTTTGAATATAGTTACATACGATTAGACAAAAATAATATATTATGTGCATATATTCAAATATACAGGATGTCCAAGAAAAAACGGAAAACATCTTTAGGTTATTATATTTCACAAACTATTAAAAGTACGCGTTTCTTGTTGGTATCAATTTCATTTTTTTACCTTTTTTCATACACAGTTAAATGTTCATTAAGTTTTATTAATTTTTATGAATATTATAAGGATTTTATTGATGGGTGGTGATAATGGCTTTTGCACGAATAGTTTGAAAGCCTAAGAAATATTATTTTGTTATCTTTGCTTGTGATAACATATTTGGCGTTCACCAATGGATGTTTAAATATCTAATGAAGGTTTTTATAAAGAAAACATATCGAAAAGTCAATTTGTCAGGATTTTAAAACAGTTTTAGTAAGGACTGGCGCGCACGGACAAGTCACTACAGACTGGGAAAATGTCTGTAGTAACATTTTTCCCCCTACCAGAATATAGGAACATAGGTTCAAAATTGACGTACTGATAATGATTTCTCTTTTTGTCACAATCTATTTCTTCCAAATGAGGAAATCCATTTTCCTAATATTTAAACATCGCAATCACAAGCAGAACTGGGCACGCAAACCTTTTTTTAGGTTCCGAATCCGAACCCGAATCTTCGTCGATTTTGGGTTCCGAACCTCCGTGTAGTGAATATTTAAGGAGAAATAAATACATAAGTATATCAGAGATTGGGAACTGACTGAGCTGAACTGTGATTGGATGGAGTGTGAACCAATCACAGCTCGTGCATTTGTCTCTACTACATAAAAACGTGGACACATTCTTGCGTATTGGGTAACCGATCTGTATTTCTACGTTGCCACACGTCACTAAAGTACAATAATTCATTCCATAATGTATGTGTTTACGATGATTTACGCCGATACGTAAATATTTAACTTTTGAATTCAAAAAAATTGTATGTATTCATGTAGGAACAAAGTCAAGAAAGGCCAGTAAATTTAAAGGAATGACATGAAATATATAAAGTAATTCAAAGTAAGGAGTTGCACTGGTAGAACTGCTGTTTCATGAAATACAACTAATTTAGTGAATTTACTAAAAAGAAATAAGAGATTCATAGAAAACTTACGAATATTTGTGGTAGACTAACCTACATATGTTCACTATAGAGGTAATTTCGCTATACAGGATTTTACTATACAACATGATTCACTATTCAGGAGTTCACTATAAAGGAGTTCCACTGTACTTACTACTTAATAAGTTAGTGATATTGAGTATGAGCATTAAGTATCTTTAAAGGTCTCCTCCAGTCTCCACTCCAATACGTAATTTAGGTTCTTATTCTGAATTTTCTTCTGACCTCCGAATTTCATGCAAAGAAAAATTAAGACCAACTCTGTCGTCATTACAATGCAAGGCAATGGATCCATAGTAAAGTATCCAAGTATCTAATTAAATAATTTTTAAGTTTTTACTATTGGTTTTCAAATTTTCATTTATATTACAACTTTTTTGATTAATCCGATCTATAGAACTGATGATATAAAACCTTTTTGCATTTTGTTTGAATATGAAAGTACTATAGATACCGTATTATGGTATTCTTATACTCTCTTTGCTTAACTTCTTCTTCTATTCAATATATTAGAAAGGTCAGACAGTGAAGATTACTGTGAATATTTCTCAAAGTTATATTATAACTTATATATAATATTATTATACCAATATATTATCTATAATGAATTCAATTTTAAAGCTAATAGCCGAATACTTGATCTTAAATTATCTGTTCAGCCTGCATACATAGTCGTCAAAAGTTTGCGCTCATTTGAGTCATTTCAATATTTTCTCTTTTAAAAACCTTTATGTGATATTTACTCATACATTAGTATAAGCAAAAGAAAAAATTATCATTCAAAATAAAAGTAACAAGCTAAGATAAGAAACAAATATTTATAAGATGTAATTAAACGAAGCTTGGTGTGCGCAATTATTCACGCACATATTTTATCTCGCTAAGCCGCTATAAGAGTTACAGTTAGTATCCGATTATATTGATATATTCACCCGTATGTACGAAACACACTCTTGCATCTAATGCCTGGAAAGATCTCTGATTTATTCCTAATATTATTATAGATTTGAATAAATGTTTATAATATGAGTATCTTACCATTAATCACCTTCGTTTTTGTTTAATCGTATGTTTTTATGCGAAAAATTAAACAAATGAAAAAACAGATTTAAAATCTGTCTTGAATTTAAGTTATTATTATTTTTCCATGATGGCTGGTTAGCCAACGGCTAAGTTACTAGGGGTAGGGTGTTATGTAATGTTACTTAATATATACGTTTATAACTTTACCTATAGTTCTACATATTTCAAGCAATTTTTTATTGAGATTTCAGGGAACAAAATCCGTTATTAAAGAATTAAGATTATTATAAAACTTACCGCTAGTCAGGAAAGAATGAATAACGTAACAGAAGAAGAGCGAGGAGAGATGCATGTTCTTTGCTTCAGTGTTAAACCTATGTACACACAGAGAAAGGATTAGTTGAATCAAATCATATTTGATTTGTTTTGACTAAATTTTATGGTTTATCTGTGCGCCTACCTACGTGGTGAGTTGCAGGTACTATTTAAAATGAGTTAAATTGACGTTGGTTAAAACAACACATATGTGAGTTGATTATTTTTAATTCCCGATGGTGACAACAACTACCTGTGATAGTCAAAACTGCTCGTGATGGTTGAACCAATTTTATGTAATGGTTAAAACAACTACAGAACAAGGTTACATCAACTACTCGTGTAGGTTATACCAACTACTCGTGTAGGTTATACCAACTGCTTGTGTAGGTTATACCAACTACTCGTGTAAGTTATACCATCTACTCGTGTTGGTTATACCCACTACTCGTGTAGGATACATTAACTACTCGTATAGGTGATATCAACTACTCGTGTAGGTTACATTAACTACTCGTATAGGTGATATCAACTACTCGTGTAGGTTACATTAACTACTCGTATATGTGATATCAACTACTCGTGTAGGTTATATCAACTACTTGTGTAGGTTATATCATCTTCTCGTGTTGGTTATATCAACTACTTGTAAACTAAGTAAATGTATATCAACTATTATAGTGTAGGTTGAAATATCGGTCTGGTTAGCAGTAGCCAGACTTTTTACAAAACTTTTTCAGTCACTATATTTACTCTATTAAATTATAATCTCGAGTTAGGTCCCGGTATCAATTAGATTAGACTATTTATTTTCTAGGACCAAATCTAACATGTTCACATTTATTTTCCACTTTTGCTTCTGTGATATGCATACTATTTTAATTTAAAAAAATAATTGATCACCTAGACCTATCCTTGCTTTTTGAAATGTTTTCGATCCTATGAATTGATATATGGTTATCAGTTGTAAATTAATAGACTAGATTGAATAAGTAATCTCATCAGATCAGTTTATAAATAAGTAGTTAGATGACATAAATAACTTTACGTAGTGATAAATAGGTAGGCTAGATGAATTAATTAACCAGGCTAGATTACAAAAGTTGATAAATCTTTGATATACTGCAATTGTACTATAACTTAATGAATAATAAATTAATGATAAAGCCTTTATCTTCTAAACCATATTTTAGTGCAATTCATCTTACTCATAGAGACTGATATTTAAATATGCTAATAGAATTACCAAGGTCAAATTGAAAACGAAATATAAACATTTAAGTTTTAGATTTATTATTTAGAAGTTTAATTTGAATTCTCGTCACTTTCTTTCACGACTGTAGGTTGCCAATTCCTGAAATAAAAGATTCGTATATTAATATATATTGAATAGAAATTCACAGTATCGTTCATATACATTATCAATAACATCACCTACTCTTTTTCCTTTTGTGATGAGATAGCGACAGCTTCGATATTCTTTTCATGTCTGGAATCCCTAAAAGCATATGAAAAAGTAAGAGCTAATCATATTGCAAATACATATTTAGAAATCATCTAATATTTTCAAATACTTACTTCGACCTAGCATAATTGTTCCTGAACCATTCAAAGGAATTGAAGAGGACTCCGATAGTTGATGACGTTGATCTACTTCATCAATTCTTCATCAAGATCTGAAAGTAGATTCAGAAAATATAGAAAACCATATATTAATAAAGAAATGAAAAGAATTATTAACTGAGAATTCTTTCATTTAGGTAATTAAATTATTTATATAAAATGTTAAACTAATTATAAATCTTCAGATGCAGTATAAATTTAGCTCTAATAAATGCAATGGATTTTTCTAGCTAATTTTGTTCATTATAAACTCATAATGTAGACTTTAATTAAATACCAATAAAGAATAATATATCAAAAGGCTCACCTCTGGTTGGAGTTCTCCCTGCTAAATCCCTGGACGGTGTTCTAATCCGACTACCTCCCTGGATGGAGTTCTCCCAGTCATAGAAAACTAGGGTCAAGTAGGTAAATTACGGCACTTTAACTAACTGCGTCTTCTTATCTCAGAAACATTAATAACCATCATGACTTCAAGGCACTCGTAAAATGAATAGAACCTATCATAAATTGAGCTTAAATTATGATGTTCAACAATTCAGTATATAGCTAAACTAATTTCAGAATGATTTTGAGACTCTCTTAATAGGGTCACAATTAGAAATTGAAGAACCGAATTTGGCTGTGTAACCCTACCTATAGGTACACCAACTAGTTTTAAAATATATAGATTATCAGACCACTTTACTTAAGATACTAGGATAAGTTCCGAAATATCGGACGGCTCCACATTTTCGGTCGCGTAAGAAAAACTATATTAAATTAACTTTTATTTTAATTAGCTATTAGGTAGCTATATACTATATTTCATACGTGACCGAAAATTTGAAATCGCCTGATAATTTGGAACTTACCCTATTCTGAGGACAGCGCAGTAACTGCCTAGCCTATGTAGAAGGGGTATAGGTCATGAGCCCCCCCGGTCATGAGCCCCCCCGGTCATGAGCCCCCCTAGGTCATAAGCCCCCCCGATCGAGAGCCCCCCGGTCATGAGCCCCCCTGTTTTTAAATCCTTATTTACTTATACTATTTAATCCTTATTGACACTTTTGTAGTTCATTACTGAATAGATATAAAATATATGTATATCGGGGGGCGTGCCGCCCTCGAACCCCCCTGCCAGATCATTAAACAGTCATGGAGTGTGCAGTACAACAAACTAGCGGATACAACAAACTACATTAGTAACTCTCAGTTATTTCTATCTAAGTAATTCTTTATTTGTTTAACTAGGTAAATAAGGATTAAAAAAACAGGGAGGGGGGGGGCTCATGACCTAGGGGGTCTCATGACCGGGGGGGCTCGTGACCGGGGGGGGGCTCATGACCGGGAGGGCTCTTGACCGGGGGGGCTCTTGACCGTACCCCATGTAGAAGGTATTGACACTGAAAAAAAAAACAGCTAGGTAGGTATGATGCTTAAATAAGTTAACATATAATAATTTAGGAAAATTAGTTTGGATATCAGTTTACAAACTGGAAGGCAGTAATCAAAATTTATTATTATAAAAGTTATATACTGCTAATCAGCTCTTCAAATAACTACCTATATAAAGCCACCAAACTATCAATCACCAATATTTTAGAATATTTAGGCAGACATTTATCAATTTATTAATGGAAATAATTGATAATCGATCGGCAGCGATAATAATATTTAATGCATATAACGCTATTGTTTGCACTTAAACTAAAATGGTATTGAGGAGCGTTCACATTCAACACGTAACACACTTGAAACAAGATTTGAACTGAAAAGTGTTATGCGAATAAATTAGCTTTGAGGAAAGCATAAGTTGCCACTTACTCATTTGATTGAACTCACATCTAAACTTAAAAAAAAAGTAGCACTAACTCTCATAGAAAGTTAATTTATACACCAGATAAATAAGATTAACAGTCTTTGTGGGTTACATTATCACACTATGTCATAGTTGTTTTAACTCACTCCTAAACTTACAAAAAAGTAGCGCCAACTCTCATAGTAAGTTAATTCATACACTGCAGAATACATTGGATTAACAGTCTTTGTAGGTTACTATAACACACTATGTCATAGTTGATTTAACTCGCACCTAAACTCAAAAAAGTAGCGTCAACTCTCATAGTAAGTTAATTCATACACCAGATACATTGAATTGACAATCTTTGTGAGTTACTTCAACACACTATGTCATAGTTGTTTTAACATATGTTCAAACTCCCAAAATGTAACTCCAACTCTCATAGTAAGTTGATTCAATCCATAAAATGATTTGAATTAACTATGTTTGGTGACACACACGTCATAGTTGTTTTGACACACATGAAAACATGAATATAGTCAAACCAACTCACGTAATAAATTGATTCAAAGCATAAATTGTTGACCAATTAAATATGAGTAAACTTTTTTCTCTGTGTATATAATAGTAGCTGAGAGGCGATCCGTACGTATACGGTACATGTTCAGAAAGTAAAATATATAAATGAACAAATCAGTTTTCCCCGGGTAAGGAGGTTCGGACTTGCGAAAAAGACGTTCTGAACACTGAAGTCCGAACCGTTTTTGAAGAGGTTCCGAATCCAAATGTCCGAACCCATTTTCCAGTCCGAACCAGTTCGCGAATAAAGGTTCGCCAACATTTGTGCGGAACTCCCACCTCTGATCTTCAGTAACCTGAATTGTTACTGAATAACCTAGTTCACCAGCCATGTATTGAGTGAACGGATATTGCAAATTAGTTGGAAAGAGATGATCATCAATAGTTACGAAACTCTTGCCTTATGATTTGTCCATAGGTGTTTCCATAAAAAATGTATTCGTTTCATCATTTGTGAGCGTTCTTGGCATTATGTTTACTGGTTTTGGTTGTTAAGACAGTACTGAAATGAGTGCAAGTGCTCAACTATTATCATATAGGTATTGTACGGCAATGTTTAGACTTGTCAATTCATTATTTCAATTTGTCAGCACCCAAGTTCAAGTCAAAAGGAAATTTAATGAGAGCGGGTTAAAAGGACCCGCATGGCTGGCTTTGGAGGTAAATATTAAAATAACTATTTGAATATTTTAGGAACAAATCTTTAATTTCTCATGAATACTGACCTCGAATATCCATGAAAAGACAATAAAATAATTTATACATATAGGTGCACTAACATAGAAATCTTACCGAGTCAAAAATAATTTGCAGGTTAAAATGTCCCGCCGGTCCACCGTGTGTTGAATCTTACTTTAGTACAGGGCTTTCATCACAGTAACACAGTCAACAGCAGGAGAGAAAGCATACTAATTTTGATCCATACACAACTAAATATCTTTAAAAATAATTGAAAATGATATTTAATCAATTGGCTACTTCGGTACATATACTGATATAATGCCGAAATACTGAAAAAAAAATTATGCTAAATACACTGATATACTGACGATATACGTAATGAAAAAAAATATTGATATCTACTGTTTTCTGTCAAATTTGCATTAATTTAGAATTGGATTGATCTAATAAAGCATCATAAATGTTATTACTCTGGTCATTTATTATGCCATGGTGAAATGTACTAAATACGAGAATAGTGTAATATGAATATGACTGAATTTGATCAGTTAATTAAGATTCACTGGATGATAGATATATTTAAATAATTTTACTGTTATATTTTAATTACTATTTGAATTATTTGAGTCTTTTGTTGAGATTCTTATATTACTCGTGCACCATCCATTTGTAATTATAATCAACATTCAAATTATGGTCGATCGTAATTTCTCTACATTATAATTATTGTTTCTATCATTTTGTATCTATCTTTTTCTATTTCATAAATATCACTGATCTTAGTACCTTTAAAAAATGTGTAAGGTTATGTTTTAAACGGCATTCATTTATTTGAAATTTTGCTATTCTCATAACTGAAAAGTATTCAACAACATTGCCTGAAATTTGGTGGGGCATTTGGTAACTATCCATGGAACTAGTTGTCAGATTTTGGGAGCGATCAGTCCAAAGGTCAATGTTATATATAGCTCAAGGATTATTTGATGGTCAAGGTCTTTGAAAAACAGTGGCGAAAGTATGCGCTCTACGAATGTCCGTCATTTAATTATTTAGCTTATCCTTTTATTGTAATATATTATTATTATTGGTGATCTTATTATATAATGAATTTGGCTGTCTTCTGAATATTACAAATTTATAATTATTGCTATCATTTTATAATTAATTGCCTATTCAATAATCAATGCTTCCGTTTCATAATTACTAACAAGATAGATAATGATGATAACATATACCTATCCTTATCACCTTCCATGTTGCCGTATTAATTTCAACGGTTTGTGATTCAACATTTCAGTGTGTTGAGTGAGTTGCCATAGATTTTAAACACCGACTTTTTTTTAGAACTAAAGAGAAATTTATGGATTATCTATAAATCTTGATTGCAAATACTTCTTACAACTGTCATCATAATTAATGAAGAAAAGCTCGGAGAAGGATAAGTACGGGATTTTTTATTATCATATTCAATTATACGAGATAATTATGAAATATTCAATATTCTACAAAGATAAGTTTTTATTATTTCCAAAATATTTTCAAAATATTTATCCAGAAAGGAAGTTTTGATTGACTGTGGAAGATTACGTGGGGTATCGTAGGCATTAATTATTTGTCGATCCAACTTCTACACAATTTTTTTTAGTAGCCATGAATTGTCCCATCCCAAACCATATTCTACAGATACAATAGGTTTTAGGATTTTAAAACTTTGTGTTTGAGACATATAACTCCCTTCAGGATCCAACATTGCTAAAAAAAAGGGGTAACTACTCAATTAACATAAATTGAAACATGTGGCTCTTATAATGTGTCCGAATACTACTATGTTCCCATATATTTTTATATTATTTTGCCAACAGTTTCTATATGTTGCATAAATTTCTTTTAAGATGTAGACATCATCTTGAAAATGTCTTCTATAGCCAAATATATGATTTCAATGAAGTCTAACTTTAAAGGCTGTCACTGTCATATTCCCCCCGTATTTTCGAGGCATAAGAACCTCTATAAAACTGAGAACCTGTGAAAAAACAGGAGAAATTGAATGGCTTCTTTCTTAATAGTCTACCGACTAAGAATACTTACTGTTCATAACATCTTACGTAATAGATTATAAGAATATTTATTGTTTTATTTTACGAGCAATAAATTATCCTGTATTATTCAAATATGAATAATACAGTATAAAATTATATATTCAAACATTGAAGATATCTACGAAAAAATTTATCAATATGTATATTTAAAGATATAATTTTTTCCTATTAAGATAAAATTGAAATATAGGGTAAAGTTACAATAATTACCAGATTTGAATTAAAAATTGGATACAACTCTCAAAAGGGTATTACTAAGGAAAGAGAATCACAATATATACTTTAAAAGGAAAATTAAATGAAGATCAGTGCCATTTATTAAATTCTCATCTGATAATTGTCACTTTTTCATAGAACGTTTAAAACTTAATAGATGAAAAAAATGTAAGATCAGTATTTAATCCTCAATGTGATATTATAGACTATAACATTGGCAACAATATCCTGCATTGACAAATCCCTGCATCGATAATACTGTGCATCGACAATACTCTGCATCGAAAGTACCCTGTGTCGACAGTACTCTGCATCGACAGTACACACAGAGAAAGGATTAGTTGAATGAAATCATATTTGATTTGTTTTGACTAAATTGTATGGTTTATCTGTGCGCCTACCTACGTGGTGAGTTGCAGGTACTATTTAATATGAGTTAAATTGACGTCGGTTAAAACAACACATATGTGAGTTGATTATTTTTAATTCCCGATGGTCACAACAACTATCTGTGATAGTCAAAACTACTCGTGATGGTTGAACCAATTATATGTATTGGTTAAATCAACTACAAAACAAAGTTTCATCAACTTCTTGTGTATGTTTCTCCAATCACTCTTATGTGTTATACCAACTACTCGTGTAGGTTATACCAACTACTCGTGTAGGTTATACCAACTACTCGTGCAGGTTATACCAACTACTCGTGCAGGTTAAATCAACTTCTCGTGGAGGTTATACCAACTGCTCGTGTAGGTTATACCAACTACTCGTGTAGGTTATATTAACTACTCGTGTAGGTTATATCAACTACTCGCGTAGGTTATATCAACTACTCGTGTTGGTTATATCAACTACTCGTGTTGGTTATATCAACTACTCGTGTTGGTTATATCAACTACTCCTGTAGGTTATATCAACATCTCGTGTTGGTTATATCAAATACCAGTAAACTAAATAAATGTATATCAACTATTAGTGTAGGTTGAATTGTCGGTCCGGTTAGCAGTAGCCAAACTTTTTACATGACTTTTTCAGTCACTATATTTATTCTATCAAATGACAAATTATAATCTCGAGTAGGTCCCGGTATCAATTAGATTAGACTATTTATTTTCTAGGACCAAATCTAACATGTTCATTTATTTTTTACTTTTGCTTCTGTGATATGCACTCTATTTCGATTTAAAAAAATAATTGATCACCTAGACCTATCCTTTTGAAATGTTTTCGATCCGATGAATTGATATATGGCTATTAGTTGTAAATTAATAAATTAGATTGAATAAGTAACTTCATCAGGTCAGTTTATAAATAAGTAGTTAGATGACATAAATAACTTTACGTAGTGATAAATAGGTAGGCTAGATGAATTAATTAGCCGGGCTAGATTACAAAAGGTGATAGAATAAATCTTTGATATGCTGCAATTATACTATAACTTAATGAATAATAATAAAGCCTTTATCTTCTAAACCATATTTTAGTGCAATTCATCTTACTCATAGGCACTGATGTAGAAATATGCTAATACAATTACCTAGGTCAAATTGAAAACGAAATATAAACATTTAAGTTTTTGATATATTATTTAGAAGTACAATTTGAATTCTCGTCACTGTCTGTCACGACTATAGGTTGCCAATTTCTGAAATAAGAGATTCGTATATTAATATATATATATGATAGAAATTTATAGTATCGTTTATATACATTATCAATAACATCACCAACTTTTTTCCTTTTGTGATGAGATAGCGAAAGCTTCGATATTTTTTTCATGTCTGAAATCCCTAAAAGCGTATGAAAAAGTAAGAGCTAATCATATTGCAAATACATATTTAAAAATCATCTAACATTTTCAAATACTTACTTTGACTTAGCATTATTTTTCCTGAATCATTCAAAGGAAATGAAAAGGACTCCGATAGTTTATGACGTTGATCTACTTCATCAATTCTTCATAAAGATCTGAATGTAGATTCAGAAAATATAGAAAACCATATTAATAAAGAAATGAAGCGAATTATTAACTGAGAATTGTTTCATATAGGTAAATTATTTATATAAAATGTTAAACTAATTATAAATCTTCAGATGTAGTATAAATTTAGCTCTAATAAATGCAATGGATCCTCCTGGCTAATCGACATATTTTAGACTTTAATTAAATATCAAAAAAGTATAATATATCAAAAGGCTCACCTCTGGTTGGAGTTCACCCTGCTAAATCCCTGGACGGTGTTCTCCTCCGATTACCTCCCTGGATGGAGTTCTCCCGGTCATAGAAAACTAGGGTCAACTATAGGTAAATTGGGGCACTTTTACTAACTGCGGCCTCTTATCTCAGAAACATTAATAACTATCATGGCTTCAAGGCACTCGTGAAATAAATAGAACCTATCATAAATTGAGCTTATTATGATATTCAGCCATTCAATTAATAGCTAAACTAATTTCAGAATGATTTTGAGACTCTAATTCAGAAATTAAAGAACCGAATTTACCTGTGTAACCCTACCTATATGTAGACTAACTAGTTTTGAAATATATAAATTATCAGAATACTTAACTTGAGATACTAAGGTAAGTTCTGAAATATCGGACGGTTCCACATTTTCGGTCGCCTAAGAAAAACTATTAAATAATAAATTAACTTCTATTTTAATTAGCTATTAAGTAGCTATATACAGTATACTATATTTCATACGTGACCGAAAATTTGAAATCGCCTGATAATTTGGAACTTACCCTATTTGAAGACAGCGCAGTAACTGCCTATCCCTATGTAGAAGGTATTGATAGTGAAAAAAAAAACAGCTAGGTAGGTATGATGCTTAAATAAGTTAACATATAATAATCTAGGAAATTAGTTTGGATATCAGTTTATAAACTGGAAGACAGTAATCAAAATTCATTATTATGAAAAGTAAAGAGCCTATCAATCCCCAAAATTTTAGAATATTTAGGCAGACATTTATCAATTAATAAATGGAATTAATTAATAATTAATAATCGATCGGCAGCGATAATAATATTTAGTGCATATGACGCTATTGTTTGCACTTGAAATAAAATGGTATTGTGGAGCGTTCACACTCAACACGTAACACACTTGAAACAAGATTTGAACTGTAAAGTGTCGACCGATTAATTGGCTTTGAGGAAAGCATAAGTTGCCACATACTCATTTGATTTAACTCTCACCTAAACTTAAAATAAGTAGCACCAACTCTCATAGTAAGTTAATTTATACACCAGATACATAGGATTAACAGTCTTTGTGGGTTACTTTATCACACTATGTCATAGTTGTTTTAACTCACACCTAAACTTACAAAAAAGTAGCGCCAACTCTCATAGTAAGTTAATTCATACACTGCAGAATACATTGGATTAACGGTCTTTGTGGGTTACTATAACACACTACGTCATAGTTGATTTAACTCTCACCTAAACTTCAAAAAAGTAGCGTCAACTATCATAGTAAGTTAATTCATACACCAGATTCATTGAATTAACAATCTATGTGAGTTACTTCAACACACTATATTCTAGTTGTTTTAACATATGTTCAAACTCCCAAAATGTAACTCTAACTCTCATATAGTAAGTTGATTCAATCCATTAAATGATTTGAAATAACTATGTTTGGTGACACACCATGTCATCGTTGTTTTGAAACACGTGAAAACATGAATGTAGTCCAACTAACTCACGTTATAAATTGATTCAAAGCATAAATTGATGACCCATTAAATATGAGTAAACTTTTTTCTCTGTGTACTTTGTATCGACAGTACCTCGTATCGCCAGTACCATGTATTGACAATACCCTGTATCGACAGTACCCTGTACCTACAACCAAAGGATAAAGTTAAAGTATAAAATCTTAATTTGCCTTTAAATCTATAGCGATAACAGCAACTTCTGACAAAAATGTGAATTGCCTGCAAGTATGATAATATTATAAAAGTAATGTTAAAAAATTTGCACAAATACTTTTCTCTTTCAGAACAATATTTCATTTCAAAATATAATAATTTATTCGACCGTTATGTGATACCATTCACACGATTTTATATGAACAAAATATTAACATAATCCTCTTTGCGTAAAATATAACGTTAAATCTGATTATACATTCGTGCACAGTTATTCTATGGATTGATAAAATGTGAGATTAGTTAGATTATACTCGATGAATTATAATCATATTATTCTTCGCCAATAGTTTATTTTCGACTAGGTTTTTTTGTCTTGCTCAATCTTATATGTATTCAGTCAAATCAGTGCAACTGTCTGATTCGAATGACTCCATTCAAATCCCTGGCTCCAACTCTTGGAATAGACTCTGTAATAACTCTCATTATTATTCAAAAGGAAAGCCACCCAAATAATTTGTCATGTGCTGCAGAGCTGCACCACTTTTTCTTGAAAAAAAAAATTCCATTCAAGAAATTGAATGAACAAACAAGAATAGGTATCAATTGTTTTTAAAATACTCAGTAAAGTTATTTCAGATATGTGTACATTCAACAACTTTAGTTTATTCAATGAATTATGAAATTGTTATGACAGTAAATTCTTAAATTATCGGAGAGTTTTTAAATTACATAAGATTACTATTTCATTTGCGTCATAATTAATTATATAATAATCGTGGCAGTGTGTTAAGTTCAGGAACATACGCTGGTCTGATTCAAATAATATTTAACTATTTGCAAAATCTAAGAAAATATTTTAGTTAGCAAAAAATATAGGCTACTTTGTAGTAAGGCTATCTTGAAGTAAAGTGGCTCTTGAATATGATATTGATATCGTAAAATATTTATTACAGGGTAATTGTAATTAAGCATGTTACAAGTAAATACATTAGGAATATATGTAAAAATATAATTTAATATCCATTTAACGCTTTTTGAGAAGATTGGAAAGAATTTATAAATATGAAGGACGGATAGCCATTTGGAAATTGAAGGTGAATCACAAAAGATTAGAATAATGGCTTCTCTCTTTATGATATTTTATAATGCAACTTAAATTTCTATATGGGTACGAACACATTCAACACAACCCAGGTAACATATGAATATTCAGGGAATGTTCCATTCGGATTGTAACATTCCCCAATATTCCCACATTCCATACTATTGCTCCCGGAATCTTCCTGGAACATAAGAATGGAATTTAATTCCAATTGAATATTCAGGGAATGTTCCCTCAAACACATTAAATTCATAACATTTAAATTCATTTTTATGAATGTTCAGGGAATACTCGCTGAACATCAGTAAATTTATTCCATTTTCGTATCTTATATAATATACACAATTGTGAGTTTTCATCGGAGAAGAATTTTTAGTAGAAACGGTCATTGACATGGTACCGTAAGCTGAATTTTCTTCACAAGACTGTTTACTATATTCGTTAGCTTCAAGGTGCACGATCTCTTGTTCAATGGCTTTTCTGAGATCGACCAGATTTATAAAAATAGATCTTCCTTCTCTGTTTATATTATCTAACCTTTGAAGGCAATTTTCTGAGTAGAATTGTAGCGTAATCGTATCCCGCTGAATCTATGTCTGCATTCAATGAACGCAGCCCTCGTAGATGTCCCTCGTATAGAGATCTGAATTCACGTAAATCAGAAGCAGTTGCATTCGGTGACTTAGCGTCCAGTATGGAGTGTAGATGAGCCTCGATAATTTTCTTTGTATTACCATAGGTAGTTTTCAGTAGATCGACAGCTTCCAAATACTCATCTCGAGTATAGTTAAAGCCTGACAGTAGTTGTGCAGCCTCTCCCGTTAATTGCGTACGCAAATAATGAAATTTTGAAGAGTCCCTCAAATCCTCCCAATAGTGAATTGAAGATTCGTAGAGGTCCCAAAAGTGTCCCCAGTCTAGCACAGACCCGTTGAACATATATGTAGAGTGATAGTTGGAAGTTTTGCATTATTAGTATGAGACTTCTTGGACACATCACCAGCCATAAGTTTATCACAAATCTCCACACCGTCTGATATCATCATTTGAATCTCTGAAGACTCGCTGAAGTTTTTCTCGAAGTCAAATTGATCAGAGTCACTGGATTGAATACTGTCGTCTAGTTTGAGAATGAGTTCTCGTTGCCTCGAGAGCTCATTTTTAAATCGAATGATCTTAGTATTATCGATATCTCCTGTAGTGTCCACCGCTTTAATGGCATCCACTAGTTTACGACATTCTGCTCTATGGCCACCTCTTCTCTTAACTTCAGACATAATACCTGCAATCCTGGTCACGGTACTATATGAAGTTTTAACTAGTTGTATCAGCAGGTAGTAGAATACTAATTCTCTGAGATTTAGTCAGGTATAATACATGTATATGGACGTTAAGAGGTGACAGCAGATAAACCAACTGATTCATATGAAATTTTATTGAACACTTGCTATTGCTACTACATGCATATAAGAAATTAGTTATCATTAGAATATAATTGGAACAGTTTTTAAGAGCATGGACTATGAGTTTTAACAGCATACATAAATTATGAACATATATTTTACAATATAGAATAGAAGTATTGTTATTTATTTGAAAAAGTGTTTTAAAATGTTTAAAATTGTTGAACACATAATTTCAAATATAATTTATAACGTTATTACTATTTTATTATCCTTTTTTCAATTAATTATTTTTATATTCTCTTTCTATACTTTCTATATCTGTCATTCGATACTTTGTCATTCGATGCTTTATCTTTCAATACTTTGTCTTTCGATACTTTGTCTTTCGATGCTTTGTCTTTCGATACTATGTCTTTCGATACTCTGTCCTAGTACCTATTTTTCTATATTACCTAATGAAGTTCTTCCATTTAACAGACATTTATTTCCCAAATTGAGTTATTAAATTCAGATCTTTAAACTCTTGTACTATATTAATATTATACCTTGTAATTCTTAATATAATATTAGTTATGAAACAATACGTAAAAAATGAATAATGTCTGATGCATGGTATTTACATTGTGTTGTATTTTAATTGCTTACAGATTTTACCTCATAGGATTTTTCCTATAGCATAAATAACCAAATTTAAGTTTATAGTTCAAACCTCATTAAAAGTATTTGCAAGAAAGCAACTAAGAAAGTATGAAGTTATTATATTAGGGGTTGAGTTAACCCTTTCATGCCTGAATTATGATCCAATGCAAAATAAATTTATTTTATGTTAAAAATAAGTTATTTAGGGTCATATACATAGTACAAAAAGGGCGATAGTTTAAACTTTTTTATTTATAATTATAACTTTTTAAATTATAATTTTAAAAAGCTCACTCCCGGCAGAAGTTAACATATTTTACCTACTTTGTATACCTGTAAACTATTAGTTATTTTGGTACTGTTCATAATATGATTTTTTATAAGTTAGATATAAATTTACATTGCATTTTGCACTATATTTGAGTAAAATTTTGTACACAAAGATTGCTCTTTTATTTATTTTTGGAAAGGAATGGCAAACTAGCAATATTGCGAAATGAGCAGAATAGAATGGGTTAAGGGCACCGTTCCCAGATTTTGAAAAGTTTTTTTATTATTGAAGCTACGGTTGGTTGTGAAACTTTGTACACATATATAAAATGAATTCTAAGATGTTTTTATGTCATGACATTTTTTCAATTCGACCCATAGAAAACGAGTTATTCGAATTTCGAACAGTATGTAAATTAATAAATGGATACTACAATTTTGTAGCTATGACATTATGTTTTTTTGCATTCGATTTTCCACAAGATTCTCTATAAACTGTGGAAGCGTTTTTATGATTTTTCGAATTGGTTTTCGAATTATTGAAATTTTTAGTGAAACAAAAGAAACTTGAAAAAAATATAAATTTCAAAATTCAATATTTTGAAAAATAATTCGTAAATCAAATAATCTCTTGCAGAGTTTGTAGAGAATTCCGAAGAGAATCCAATGCAAAAAACTGCAAAGCCGTAGCTTCCACCAAAAAAAAGCCTTAGGCTTTTGAATTACATGATTTGTAGATATCTGAAGTAACGAGTAATCTCCCATTCAAAATTTGATAATCTGGCACGCAGCATACTACTCTCGCGAAGGTCTGCAGGTAACTGAGGAATATTTCTTTGCAAACCTTAAGCCCCGTCCAGACGGTCAAATTTATTTAGAGAAGTGACAAACTTATGGTCAGTTTTCAAGGAGTGTCTACACGGTCAAATTTTCTTGCCAAAAGTTTGAGGTTCACTGGCGTCAGTTTCGTCAAAATTAATGTTATATATCGTGAAAATAAAAATTATATAACTTGGTATGTATAATTTTTAAATTTAGAACAGTAAGAAACCAGAAAAAATAATTTGTTTTTAATGACAAAATATCGTCTTGAAAAGGATAATCTAAAATAGATCATAGAAAACAATTCACAACGTAACCTACCTATAACTTAGATCTAATACATTCTAATACAACCAAGTAATAAAGAGTCTGTCGTCAGCCATTGTAACTAGATAGGTACTAAGTTTGAAAAAAAATAGGTTTTTGTAGGTGTACCTAGCTGTAATAAACTAAAATGACGCGCAAATAAAAAAATATTATTGCCGGAAAGTCAGTGTGTACTTCAAACTTTATCGTCAGCAAATAGTTTGACAAACTTTTTGATGACGATATCCAACATTTTGGAATAAAAAAACTGATGAAAAGTTTGACGGTTTGCTGACGCTAGGAAGTTATCGTCATTTAGTTTGTCATTAAGTTTGTCACTTCTCTGAAAAATTTGACCGTCTGGACGGGGCTTTAGTGGGCGTGTTATTAGTGGTAGGTAAGATACCAGATATAGCGAGATAATTAATTATTACGAATTATAATTGGCTGAGAGATGGTTTTTAGAGTACATATTGACTCCCTACCCCCCCCCCCCCCCGGCCCTCTTTTCCCTTTCTCCCTCTCCCCAGGGGGGTTAGAGTTACACGATACCTCTGCTATTTTGCACACACTATAAGAAGGTTATGAAGCAACTATTTACACAATAAAGAAAAAAGATAACATTTTGAGTTTTCTTCGAGGACGATCCCCTTAAAAGAGTTTCTTGCTGTTTTGTTTCAGTTTTTTTGATGTACTATGATAATAATCAGAGTATCGTCAAGCATAACATTAAAATATTTGTTTGCCTCTCTTCATTGTTGGTGTTGTTGTTTTCAACCCACCCCCACCTTAGAGGGAGGGTGCACGGCGATTGAGTGCATCCGTGATATATCGACCTGATGCGCGTGAGGAGTTGCTGTGGGCTTGGATGAAAACTATATCCCTCAGGAAGGCAATTACTACTAAAGGGCGGCTCCATAGCTGCTTCAGTGAAATATTGTACGAGGTCCTGTGTTGGTGTATTGTTGGACATTGTGTGAGGATGGGGGAGATTGTCCCCAAATCTGCAGAGCAATAGGTACTCACAGAGATCAGAGTCCTCCCTCCCAATACTATTCGTAAATAAAGGGAAGGGATTGGAGGGTACGTGATGTTGAATAATAGTTTTGAATATGATTTTTTCTTTAAAATTATCATATAAATTTCATCATATCCATCATTAGATGAATCACCTATGGAACTGTAAAACACCGTACGATCTTTACAGTTTCTCATTTCGATAGAAAATTGCGAGTCTGATAGTATACTAACTCTCTATTATATCGTATTCAGATAAGTGTGAAGGTTTTGTATTATTATGTCTACTTGGTCCCAGTTGCTCAAATGATATTGTGAAACTTCAATATGAAACATTATAATGCATGGCAAATGTAACACAACTATCACTAATAACAATACTATATAATAAAACGTGTAGGCATATTTATTTATATAAATCTATCCAACAGTGTGGATAATAACATTATTCAAATAACATGAATATTGTACCAATTAATTATTTATCAATTATTCAAACATTTGCTAGTTCACAGCTGACCACTTCTACTCTGCTAGGCCACAGTATAAAGATTAGGGGGAGTAGCCTAGTTGTGTGTTATTATTTTTGAAGTGGATGCTGATTGACGTCAACAATCTTAAACCAATCAGCGACTCCCAACAGTCACATGATTGTGAAAAGTGAAGACAACTCATGGGGATCTCTAGATACAATCATACAATCAAATTAACAATGGCATTGTGGCAAACGCGCTTGATAGGAAGGTTAATAAATGTTCAAAGATATTGAGAATACAACAGAAAATAGTTGTAATTTGTTTTAAACAATTTTAGGAGACACGATTACAAAGATTGGATAGAAATTAGTTGTAATCAACAACCATTATAATAAATTGCTATGGAAGTGGAGACGATTTCGCAAGAATCAAGATGGCAATTCATCCAGATTTTAAATCCATTCAAAACTAAGCTGAGGTTTCTCTTAAACTTGAGTTTTTGATAGGGATTGAATCATAGATCCTGAAAATATTATAAACTGATTGAGTTTTCGTATGATATTCTTAAGGTATATGATTTAAAACACGTATTGTCACAACCCTAGTAATTATCTTATTAAATTAAAATTAAACTTTCATACAGTTTATATTAAGTTAAAATACCAATACTACATAGTAAACGGTAGTGAATTTTCCTTCCCGCTCATTACGTCACGCACCACCGGTCTCTTCTGCAACGCTATTGGTCAGTTTTAAAAAGATGTCTCACATATGAGATTGGTCTACTCCCCTAATCTTTATACTGTGGCCAGGCCCATCGCATCAGGTGACTTTCTGCCGGATGTAGAACAAAGTCTACACGTTTTTAGGCTCCTCCTATTTCATGTAGTTCATATATAGGGATAAAATTTCAATTGACTTAAGACCCCTCTAAATATGGTCCAAATGACAAGTATTGAACTAATGGCCATCTAAAAATAAAAACATCGACTTTTTAATGTCACCCTAATACACATTAATTGAGAGGATCGTTTTTTGGTTTTGATAGCTACCAATAATACTCTTCCGATTGAACTGAGATTTGAAATAAGGTGTTAAATGCTCCAAAGCTTTGATGTTGCTAATGTAAATTTTTCTTTTTGGTGCCCCTCTCACCCGTGGGTACTGTAAAAACACCACCCCCCCCCCCCACCCCTCACATGAAAAGTCTTTAGACTCAATGGGGGTTGGTCCTAGAGAATAAATTATAGAATTATGTTTAGCTGGATAAGGATAAAATTTCAATTGACTTAATTCCCCTCTTAATATGGTCCCAATGAAAAGTATTGAACTAATGGCGATCTAAAAAATTTTTTAGAGAAGATAATATGCTTAGCTGGACATTCATAAGATCGTCTGGAGAGCCTTTTTTTTAAATTTTGATCTAGATATTATGTTATCTCATTTGATTCTCTTTTTTTTTTACTTTTTTCCACTTTTTTTATTTCCTAAATAAATTAAGTTAGAGATCGAAATTCAAAAAAAAAGACCTCTAGACGATCGTCGGAATTTCGACCCGAGCAGAATAGCATCTATAAATTTTCTTGTAGGATCAACCCTCATTGAGTCTATAGACTTGGCGTGAGTACGATTTGAGTAAAAAAGTTACCGAGATGATGAAGTAAACGAAAAAAATGTCCATAATAAAAAAAAACACAAAAAAATATAAAATATAAACAAAAAACGGAGTTTCTCGTCCCTGCAGAGAACTCATAAGTCCCCCGAGGCAACGACGAAGCCATCTACCAAAAATGGGAGGCTAAGTTCATTTTAGCAGGAGAGTGGGGGGTTTCTGTGGCTCATCCTATTTTTCAACCACTCCATTAGTCATTCCCCCGCACAGATTTATAGTTTGTCACATCAGTATGAAACTTCTTGTATGTTTTCTTTAGAATGTTTACTGGAGAACTAAAGTAAAAAAAATCGGTAAAAAATGCCAAAATACACTGAACGATCCCCTTAATTGCCAGTAATCCTTGTCGATGAAGTAAGTGGCTTTTGGACTACTTACTACATGCAAAAGTTCGTAAGTCTATATCTTCTCTTTGATGAATTGTTACACTCATTTGAGGCTTATCTGATATTGATTATGTGAATCAGGATTGTAACAAATAATCCGTAAATGGATCACATCATACATTTTTTTTCTAAATGTATATGATCTGTTAGAACATATCTACGTAAATATACCTAACCCTTATATCCATCATCTGCCAGAAACTTATCATTCACCTCCATTATCTACAGTATCATACATGACTTTCAGCTACATCATCTGACAGTACTAAACCCTTTCTGCCAGTACCATACATGCCCTTCAGCTCCATCATCTGCCTGTTTCATACTCTTCAGCTCCAACATCTGCCAGTACCATACATGACCTTCGGCTCTATCATCTACCAGTCTCAAAATTTTCAGCTCCATAATCTGTCAGCACAGAAAACAAATTGTGACAAAGGGAATGTGCTACTGAACAGTTAACATGCAGCAGTAATTATTGTGAGGTAGGTCAGAAAGGGGATATGATTAGTTAGACAATTATCTAAACTCTTCATACAAAACACATTTAGTATTGATACAACTGAAAACATTATAAATACAACTGAAAAATTCATCTATTATTCATAAAGCATCCAACGGGTCACTGGTGGAACAGAAGAAAAATATATATCTAAAATGTTTTTCCTGATTACTCGAATTACTTTTGCACATAATCTCATACTTAATCTTTTAACACCCAAGACATGTTGATGTCCAATTTTTTTTGATAGAACCATGTTAGATATATAACCTTTTCGATGAAGAATACGTTAAAGAAATCATTTTTTATTTTTATTTGAGTGGTTTAAAATATCGATTTCATTATGTGACGTAGCTTACATATATTTGAACGCTTCTTATTGCTAGAATGTGATTATATGGAATGAATTTAGATATTATTTGATGGTTGCTAATGTCATCTCCAGAGCACGTTGGGAGTTAGAGGGCTAAGACTCTCTTCTCACTAGAATGAACGACTGTATAGCGAATAACCCAGGTAACATTTGAATATTCCGGGAATGTTCCATTCGGATTTACTGTCCCCCAATATTCCCACATTTCATACTGATGCTCCCGGAATCTTCCTGGAACATAAGAATGGAATATAATTCCAATTGAATATTCAGGGAATGTTCCATCAAGCTCATTAAATTCATAACATGTAAATTCATTTTTATGAATGTTCAGGGAATACTCGCTGAACATCAGTAAATTTATTCCATTTTCGAATCTTTTATGGAATATTCAGGGAACATTCCCTGAATATTGACCAACCTTTACATAATTCTACCAATAAAGTATTTCAATGGAGTATTCGAGGGATATTCCCTGAACATATGTTTATTCATACTATCTTCTACAATTTAATGAAATATTTAGGGAACATTCCTGGATTATTGGAAAAATTGAAGATAATCCTAAACATTCATCTCTTCCATGGGAGTATTCAAGGAATATTCCCTGAACATGAAATTTTCGAACTATCTTCTACAATTTAATGGAATGTTTAGGGAACATTCCTGGATTATCGGATGATACTTTAAATAATTATAAGCATTCATCTCTTCCTAGGGAGTATTCAAGGAATATTCCCTGAACATAAGATTTTCAACCTATCTTCTACAATTCAATGAAATGTTTAGGGAACATTCCTGGATTATCGGATAATACTTCAAATAATCCTAAATATTCTTCTCTTCCTTGGGAGTATTCAAGGAATATTCCCTGAACATAAGATTTTCAAACTATCTTCTAAAATTTAATGGAATATTTAGGGAACATTCCTGGATTATTGGAAAAACTGAAAATAATTCTAAACATTCATCTCTTCCTTTTTAAATACTTCTAAACATTCATCTCTTCCATGGGAGTATTCAAGGAATATTCCCTGAAACAAATGGTTTTCGAACTATCTTCTACAATTAAATGGAATATTTAGGGAACATTCCTTGATTATCAGAAAAACTGAAAATAATTCTAAACATTCATCTCTTCCTTGGGAGTATTCGAGGAATATTCCCTGAACATAAGATTTTCGAACTATCTTCTACAATTTAATGGAATATTTAGGGAACATTCCTGGAATATTGGAGAAACTGAAAATAAATCTAAATATTCATCTCTTCCATGGGAGTATTCAAGGAATATTCCCTGAACGTAAGATTTTCGAACTATCTTCTACAATTTAATGAAATGTTCAGGGAACATCCCTGGATTATCGGATAATACTTTAAATAATTCTAAACACCCATCTCTTCCTTGGGAGTATTCAAGGAATATTCCCTGAACATAAGATTTTCAACCTATTTTCTACAATTTAATGGAATGTTTAGGGAACATCCCTGGATTATCGGATAATACTTTAAATAATTATAAACATTCTTCTCTTCCTTGGGAGTATTCAAGGAATATTCCAAGAACATAAGATTTTCAAACTATTTTCTACAATTTAATGGAATATTTAGGGAACATTCCTGGATTATTGGAAAAAGTGAAAATAATTCTAAACATTCATCTCTTCCTTGGGAATATTAAAAGAATATTTCCTGAACATATGATTTTCGAACTATATTCTACAATTTAATGGATTATTCAGGGAACATTCCTGGATTATTGGAAAAACTGAAAATAATTCTAAACATTAAACTCTTCCCTGAGAGTATTCAAGGAATATTCCCTGAACATAAGATTTTCGAACAATTTAATGGAATGTTTATGGAACACTCTTGGATTATCGGATAATACTTTAAATAATTCTAATAATCAACAATTTCAATTGAATATTCAAGGAATATTCCCTGAATATAAGTTTATTTATTCTATATTTTACAATTAAGTGGAATTTTTATTGAATATTCGTGGATTATCGGAGAATACCTCAAATGATTAAACTAAATAAATGGATTTCTTGAGGAGAATTTCCATAACATAAGTATAGATGCAAACAATATTCTACTAGTAAATGGAATCTTCAAGGAATATTCCTGGATTATCAGAAGATACTTTAAATAATTCTAACATTTTAGTATATCATTTGAGTACCAAAGGAATATTCCCTCAATATTAGCATATTCATACGATCTTCTATAATTAAATGGAATGTTCAGGGAACATTCCTGAATTATCGGTAAAACAATAGAATTATTTTAAGTTTTACCGATAATCCAGGAATGTTCTACATTCCATTATATTGTAGAATATTGTATGCATATAGTTATGTTCAGAGGTTTTTTCTTTAATACTTTGCAAGTATTATTTGTAATTATAAGAATATTTGTAATATTTGTAATATTCGTAATATTTGTAATATTTGTAATATTGTAATATTTGTAATATTTGTAATATTTGTAATATTTGTAATATTTGTAATATTTGTAATATTTGTAATATTTGTAATATTTGTAATATTTGTAATATTTGTAATATTGTAATATTTGTAATATTTATAATATTTGTAATATTTAAAGTGTTATCCGATAATCCAAGAGTGTTCCCACAACATTCCATTAAATTATAGAAGATAGTTTGAAAATATTATGTTCAGGGAATATTTCTTGAATATTCCCAAGGATTTTTAATTCAGAATTCTAATTAATCAATATTATTGCTACCTAGACTTGCAAGGGGTGTTGACTACTGAATTTAAATATATAAAAAAAATTTACTGAATATGAATATATAAAACAATTAAGGAGGATTTATTAAAATTATTCTGGTGTAATGTTAATGTTATAATCATATATTAAAAACTTTCGATATGAGATAATCAATTTCTTAAAGTTTAAATCATCTTTTTATATCTTGTGAATTATATTTAAACCCCGTGCGAGGCTAAGCCATTTCTGATATTCGTTGAGTTTTGCAGTGTGCGTGACGTCATCACAGCAACACTCAAAAGTCAAATTTAAAGTAACTAAAATGCGTCAAATCATAATAATTTCAATTTGTGGTCAATATATGAATGCAATAATATATTTAGTTTATTATTTAATCACATAAGTCTCTAATTTTCTATTTAATAGTACTGCCTTGATGACGTCACGTACACTAAGCACATGATTTGCCTCTGTCAAGTAAAAGTTCATCTGAAACAGTTGAAACATGATCAGTTCTATTTTATATTTCACAGCGAGTGGTTGAGCGAATTGTTGTGCAATTAATGAATCGAAATTGTTTGCTCCTTTCGTCAAATATGGAACAAATACTATTGAAAAAACAATTATTTTCAGTTCACTTAGAGAATTATAGTAGCTACATTCAACGCTATTGAAAATAGGTAGAATGGTAAAGATTTTACTTTCAAAAACGTGCCCGTGAAATAAGTGTCTCCGCCATATTGAACAGCAGTTGTCCGCTAGATGGCTTCCTGATACCCAATCGGAAGTTAGCCATATTGCAGCAGTAGCTAGTGAATATTACACTATTTACACAGGCTACCACCAAACTACAAAGATGATTCTTATTGGCTATTGTGACAGAACTACTCTGATATCATTAACTGTAAGTATAGGTATAACTACTTAGGTATCATCAAATTAAATAGGTAGTTTAATCAAATTCCTATATCGTTTTACTAAATTAGGTCCGTAGGCACATGATCTCGAGCAATCTAGTATCTTAATAAACAATGAATACATGTTGCAATAGTACCTACCTTGGTACGTAGTACCTATGTGTAGATATGTTATTAATTTTACTCTCTTACAGTTATATTGGCTTAGGTATCTTTATTATTGTTTAGGTAAGCTTAGTTACCTTTGTACTAGGGCTAGTTACGAATTATCGGTCAGTTCCATATCTTCGATCATATGAAAAACTATACTAGGAGCTACCTATCTCTAGACTATAGATAGGGTAAGTTACGCTTTGTCGGTCGGTTTCACATGTTCAGTCATATAAGAAAAAACTATATAGGTAGTACCTAATCGGAAATTTATTTTTATTGGTATCCATGATACCTTAAGGTATCATGGATGCCAATAAAAGTAATAACTTTTATATATTTTTTCTTATATGACCAATAATGTGATTGTGAAACTGTCCGATTATTCGAAACTTACCTACCCTAGGTTCCTATTAATTATTATTGAATTCTTGTATTTATTAATGTATTATGGATGGTAACGGTGTCATATCTTTGATATAAATTATTTAAACATTAGGCTAATTAATTCTTGTTAGGTACCGTACTACCCATGTACCTAAATCGTTTTCTCTTCTGAGTCTATGACCGAAGATGTGGAACTGACCGATAATTCGTAATTTGCCCTAATATCAAAATAGCTATGACAATTCATCATTATTCATGCCTATAAATTATAAAGTCATCAGTCTTGCCAATAGTTTTTTCTACTGTCAACTGATAGGTAAAATAAAAGTAATAATTAATGAGGTGATAGAATGAGTACCTAGCAAAATGACCTGCTGATAGGTATAACTGTGATTGAATTGACCCACTTCAGGGCAACTTTTTGATAACTCTATTTCTAATAATGCATGAGTCATGATTTGAATTGAAATGTATCTATTATAATTTATAGCTATTGTTAATATTATCCCTCCCCATAATAAAGAGCATTGTGTTTTTATAAATACATCATGCTCAAGAATTTTTTTTATAGAACTCAGTTTTCTTATACTAGATATCTTCCAAATATTCCAAAATTTTCCGCAAACTACCAAATTTTCCGAAAACTACCAAATTTTCCGAAGACTACCAAATTTTCCGAAGACTACCAAATTTTCCGAAGACTACCAAATTTTCCGAAGACTACCAAATTTTCCGAAGACTACCAAATTTTCCGAAGACTACCAAATTTTCCGAAGACTACCAAATTTTCCGAAGACTACCAAATTTTCCGAAGACTACCAAATTTTCCGAAGACTACCAAATTTTCCGAAGACTACCAAATTTTCCGAAGACTACCAAATTTTCCGAAGACTACCAAATTTTCCTAAAATATTTAATTTTCCTAAAATATTTAATTTTCCTAAAATATTTAATTTTCCTAAAATATTTAATTTTCCTAAAATATTTAATTTTCCTAAAATATTTAATTTTCCTAAAATATTTAATTTTCCTAAAATATTTAATTTTCCTAAAATATTTAATTTTTCTAAAATATTTAATTTTCCTAATACATTAAATTTTCCGAAAACATAAATTTTCCGAAAACATAAATTTTCCGAAAACATAAATTTTCCGAAAACATAAATTTTCCGAAAACATTAAATTTTCCGAAAACATAAATTTTCCGAAAGCATTAAATTTTCCGAAAGCATTAAATTTTCCGAAAGCATTAAATTTTCCGAAAGCATTAAATTTTCCGAAAGCATTAAATTTTTCGTAAACACTAAATTTTTCGAAAACATTAAATTTTTCGAAAACATTAAATTTTTCGAAAACATTAAATTTTTCGAAAACATTAAATTTTTCGAAAACATTAAATTTTTCGAAAACATTAAATTTTTCGAAAACATTAAATTTTTTGTAAACATTAAATTTTTCGAAAACATTACATTTTTCGAAAACATTACATTTTTCGAAAACATTAAATTTTTCGAAAACATTAAATTTTTCGAAAACATTAAATTTTTCGAAAACATAAAATTTTTCGAAAACATACTCAATACTTCCAAAAACTCAAAATTCTCCCAAAACTCAAAATTCTCTCAAAACTCAAAATTCTTCCAAAACTCAAAATTCTTCCAAAAAGTCAAAATTCTTCCAAAAACTCAAAATCCTCCCAAAAACTCAAAATCCTCCCAAAAACTCAAAATTCTCCCAAAAACTCAAAATTCTTCCCAAAATCTCAAAATTCTTCCCAAAACTCAAATTTTCCGGAAACTCAAAATTTTACAAAACTATTTTACGGAAACACTCAATTTCCGTTTTCCATTAAAAACCCGTTATTTATAACGGGATAATTACTAGCTTAAATCATAATAGCCAATACAGCTCATGCAATTGTAATCTCATTGTATACCCCTCTCTTACAGTTCCAGCTCTTCTACTCTTAAATGACGAATAACGATGTTCATACTTCATAGCAAATTGGGTTCTCTTCACTGATGTAAATCGAAAAAGAAATAAGGAAGCATGTCACAGTAGCTACCTACAGAAAATACGAAATATTAATATTTTTTGGACAATCTTGATCGAAAAAGCTAGGTGAGTATTGTAGCAATTATATTCGTATGAATAATTCATTAATAATATCTAGTTGATTAGCAATATCTAAAAATTTATTAATTTTTTTTTTTGAAATCATAGTTCAATCTTTCAGATAATTTAGTAATATATTTAGACACCAATTAATTATTCATTGGTTCTTGAATGAGGCCAAACTTTCGAATGCTACTTCTAATATGCATCCTGCATGCAATAATCTATGGATACATACTTTATTTTAATTTCAGAGCATTAGTGTTCTTTTAACTAATAATAGGGTTAAAGTCTATTCTATTCTTAATTATTTTAATTTTATCCAATACTATTTATTTGCAGCTGCTACATCACTTTAATTTTTGCAGAATAATAGCTAAGCCAATTTCAATTACAGATACTTTGAGACGGACATCTTATGGGAGAATGGCTTTACAACTTCAGAGATCTACTCTGTGGTCGGACTGTGGGTGCGAGGAATAGGAAAATGGACGAGAAGAATGAATGAAGTTATTCCCTTCCTAAGGTTTCCCCTCTATTCGTTAAATCTGGTGTCTCATGTTCAGTAATCGATGAGACTATTTACTCAGCTATGCTGGGTAAGTTACAAATTGATGCACAGTTCCACATTTTCGATTATACTACCTATAAAACGAATATATTTAATATAACTTTTCTATACATTATTTTTATTGGTCACCAATCTAAAACGTTCAATTTTATAATTTTTACTTCTATGATCGAGAATGTGGAAATATCGATAATTCGTAACTGACCCTAAATAGTGAACCTCAAATTATGACTATTTACAATTTGTTTAATAAGCCTGGTGGGGATCTATCCTGAAGCTGTATATGGCTAATGGAAGAGAATGAGAGTAGCGTCTCTTGGGTTTTTACGTGTTGTAATTTTCATTATGGATTGTCTTTTCTTACCTTTACCAAGTTTATAATTTTATTAACGCTACTTGCAGTTTTAGAGGATAATGCTAGAGATATGATCTTCAACTACGAGGTCTTAAGAGATTTTGTGTTAGGTAGACAGGATCGTATAGGCTTTTTTTGGAGACAATTTTGTCCTTTATCGTCATATACCTTGGTAAGTGACAGTATTCACGATGTAGCTTGTCAACTTGCCCTAATCTAGAGACAACTTGCCCTAATCTAGAGACAACTTGCCCTAATCTAGAGACAACTTGCCCTAATCTAGAGACAACTTGCCCTAATCTAGAGACAACTTGCCCTAATCTAGACACAACTTGCCCTAATCTAGAGACAACTTGCCCTAATCTAGAGACAACTTGCCCTAATCTAGAGACAACTTGCCCTAATCTAGAGACAACTTGCCCTGATCTAGAGACAACTTGCCCTGATCTAGAGACAACTTGCCCTAATCTTGAGACAACTTGCCCTAATCTTGAGACAACTTGCCCTAATCTTGAGACAACTGACCCTAGTCTTGAGACAACTGACCCTAGTCTTGAGACAACTGACCCTAGTCTTGAGACAACTGACCCTAGTCTTGAGACAACTGACCCTAGTCTTGAGACAACTGACACTAGTCTTGAGACAACTGACCCTAGTCTTGAGACAACTGACCCTAGTCTTGAGACAACTGACCCTAGTCTTGAGACAACTGACCCTAGTCTTGAGACAACTGACCCTAGTCTTTAGACAACCGACCCTAGTCTTAAGACAACCTGCCTTAATCTTGAGACAACCTGCCTTAATCTTGAGACAACCTGCCTTAATCTTGAGACAACCTGCCTTAATCTTGAGAAAACCTGCCCTAATCTTGAGACAACTTGCCCTAATCTTGAGACAACTTGCCCTAATCTTGAGACAACTTGCCCTAATCTTGAGACAACTTGCCCTAATCTTGAGACAACTGACCCTAATCTTGAGACAACTGACCCTAATCTTGAGACAACTGACCCTAATCTTGAGACAACTGACCCTAATCTTGAGACAACTGACCCTAATCTTGAGACAACTGACCCTAATCTTGAGACAACTGACCCTAATCTTGAGACAACTGACCCTAATCTTGAGACAACTGACCCTAATCTTGAGACAACTGACCCTAGTCTTGAGACAACTGACCCTAGTCTTGAGACAACTGACCCTAGTCTTGAGACAACTGACCCTAGTCTTGAGACAACTGACCCTAGTCTTGAGACAACTGACCCTAGTCTTGAGACAACTGACCCTAGTCTTGAGACAACTGACCCTAGTCTTGAGACAACTGACCCTAGTCTTTAGACAACTGACCCTAGTCTTGATACAACCTGCCCTAGTCTTGAGACAACCTGCCCTAATCTTGAGACAACTTGCCCTAATCTTGAGACAACCTGCCCTAATCTTGAGACAACTTGCCCTAATCTTGAGACAACTTGCCCTAATCTTGAGACAACTTGCCCTAATCTTGAGACAACTTGCCCTAATCTTGAGACAACTGACCCTAATCTTGAGACAACTGACCCTAATCTTGAGACAACTGACCCTAATCTTGAGACAACTGACCCTAATCTTGAGACAACTGACACTAATCTTGAGACAACTGACCCTAATCTTGAGACAACTGACCCTTATCTTGAGACAACTGACCCTAATCTTGAGACAACTGACCCTAATCTTGAGACAACTGACCCTAATCTTGAGACAACTGACCCTAATCTTGAGACAACTGACCCTAATCTTGAGACAACTGACCCTAATCTTGAGACAACTGACCCTAATCTTGAGACAACTGACCCTAATCTTGAGACAACTGACCCTAATCTTGAGACAACTGACCCTAATCTTGAGACAACTGACCCTAATCTTGAGACAACTGACCCTAATCTTGAGACAACTGACCCTAATCTTGAGACAACTGACCCTAATCTTGAGACAACTGACCCTAATCTTGAGACAACTGATCCTAATCTTGAGACAACTGATCCTAATCTTGAGACTACTGATCCTAGCCTTGAGACTACTGATCCTAGCCTTGAGACTACTGATCCTAGCCTTGAGACTACTGATCCTAGCCTTGAAACTACTGATCCTAGCCTTGAAACTACTGATCCTAGCCTTGAAACTACTGATCCTAGCCTTGAGACTACTGATCCTAGCCTTGAGACTACTGATCCTAGCCTTGAGACTACTGATCCTAGCCTTGAGACTACTGATCCTAGCCTTGAGACTACTGATCCTAGCCTTGAGACTACTGATCCTAGCCTTGAGACTACTGATCCTAGCCTTGAGACTACTGATCCTAGCCTTGAGACTACTGATCCTAGCCTTGAGACTACTGATCCTAGCCTTGAGACTACTGATCCTAGCCTTGAGACTACTTATCAAACACAGCAATTGTGTATGCATTACTATCATCACGAACCTATATGATTGTAAGTAAGTGACATTCAAGTCAGTTACCGATTCGCTCTCGTGAGCTACACACCTTATCTCCTGTTCGTAGTTATTTGAGACCTTAACTTGCGAGCGTTCTAGTGGAGATAATCTTTGTAATAACCTGTGCTTGACCAATGAATATAATCTATTTAAGTGTTAATTACTTTACCATTATTACCCTTAAATACAGTTAAGCTTGGACCAGAGGCCTGAGGTCGGAACCATAGTGGCAAGGTGGTTCTAGGGCATGGTACCATGAGTATTTAGTAGAAAGAGATATATAAAGAGAAAGGAATCTGAAAATACTTTATAGAGTAGGATCCTAATCACTTAGAGCCCATACACTGAGACGTTATAGGGAAGTAAACTAACAGACGTCACATTGGTGGCAGTATGGTGCGTGATTAAGTAATTCGAATTTAATGTGCGGAAATTCAATTACTAAAGTAAAAGATTGAAAACTTTGTAATTTACCAAAAACTAAGTTAACCATCTGATTGGAGAGTATTTGATTACAGCAAGACCGGGTTTTGCGACCCTATATGAAGGTACGATCCAATTAAGGTGTTCAGTTTTTGTGATAAAGAATAAAGATAATTCAACTCAAGGTCAAGCAAATGGCATCTCGAAAATTATCGGAAGGATAAGGAGAGTACAGATGGCCGAATTTGAAATTTGAATGAGCAGACAATCAACAAGACTGACCAGTCTGAAAAAAAAAAAATTCTGAAAATTCTGGAAAATTCTGGAAAATTCTGGAAGAAACTGGAAAACACGGAGGGAGGAAGCGACATTAATGGGTTAAGCGTTGCACGTTGACGAATGGTGATGGAAAACATTCGATTATAAACAACATGCAAAAAAGCCGTAAATCAACCAGAAATTGAGAGTCTAATTTGTTTAAATACTACATCTGAAAAGTATTTATTCAAACTGTAACATTCAGTGATCATTCAACATTCAGTGATCATTCAACATTCAGTGATCATTCAACATTCAGTGATCATTCAACATTCAGTGATCATTCAACATTCAGTGATCATTCAACATTCAGTGATCATTCAACATTCAGTGAAACTTTAACATTCAGTGATCATTCAACATTCAGTGAAGTTTTAACATTCAGTGAACATTCAGTTAACATACAGTGCATAACATACAGTGCACAGCGCTCAGTGAACATTCAGTTAACATCATAACAGTTAACATCAGAGCAAAAATCAACGACAAAACCTGATAAGCGGGACCCACTGTACATGGAACCGAAAGTTGAGTATAACATATAATCTAATGTCATCTTTGCGTTCAGTCTCATTTCTGAAGCGATCGGAGTAAGATCTAAGTGTTAGACCTTAGTCAGTGGTGAATAAATCTGTTCTGTTTAGTCAAGAATTGTGTTGATGAAAAAGCAATAAGCAGAAGGTAATTCATTACTGCAGCAGTTATAATTATAGATGTATGTGTGCATGCATTTCTTTTAGCTTTGCTGAGTGTCATTATTAATTGAAAGGTATGAATATTTTATATTTATTGATTTAACAAATATTGCTCTATATTAAATTATATTTCATTTATTATTTATTATTTGAATGATTATTTTTTAATGTTTGACGGATTATTTTTTTTTGGATAACCTATTATTTTTCTTTTTTTTTCGTAATTAGTGATTACACGTGCATAACACTTGTTTAAGTACACAATAACACCTCATTAGGATAGGAAACACATGCCAACCTCAGAGGACGAAGCGATTAATGCTGAGGCTGTAGAACTTAGATCTGGAAGACGAACTAAACCCAGAGTACAGAAAACTAAACCACCCAAAACACCACCCAAAACACCCCCCAAAACAACCCCCAAAACACCCCCCAAAATGGCGGTTGAATTAACACAAGCTCAACTCCAAGAGATAATTAAAAGTAGGAGTACGACGATCATAAATTCTGATTCATTGCCGATATTCAGGGGAAGAAGAAGGCCAGAGGATCCAGCTTTCGAGGAGAAGAACACGTTTCGTCAGCATCTCAGCCTATTAAATAATCATATATCCAGCTTAGGGGATAAAGATGACGCAGAAAAAAAGAAGATCCTTTTCAGGAGCGCTGATTGCAAGCTAGGAGATTTTCAAATTACTGTTAATAACGTTGTTAACGGTAAAACATTTAAAGATAGCACATACCAAGAGATATGCACGGTACTAGAAGACATATATGTGCAGAAAGACAGTAAGGATATCTACAGTGTATGTCATGAATTATACACTAATAAATTGAAGGATGAAGCTACAGCTGCCAGTGACATCTTAAGTACATTAGAAAAGATAGGCGAAGTCACGGATTTTATATTAAATGACGACACAATGAACGCCCAATTTCCAATAAGGACAGCAACCGAAAGCGATGAATCATTCACACGCAAATTAAAAAATCACGCAAAAGATCTTATGAATACATCAATGTATTTAACAATATTGGGTCCACAGATCAACCCCAGTATCATCAAAGGAGTCGTTGAAGGTCCTTTTAAGACAACAGCTAATTTACTGTCTGCTACAACGAAGAAAATAAGATCTTTGCCACATGATAAAAAAATTCTAATACCAAAGAAGAATTTCAATGACACAGAAACTTTTTTGATAGAAAAACCCGAGGGTGAGAATCGAGGCAATTTTCACGAGGATATGCTAGAAGATACAGAAGCATATTACACTTATGACACAAGAAATAGAGGAACAGGAACAGCAGGTAGGTATGCACGCAGAAGTAGATACAAATACAATTCCACAGGCAGAGCATACGTACACAACACTAATATCCCCCACCCTACCCTTACCCCTCACAGCAGCAGTGGTACAATTAAGTGCTACCGCTGTAACAAAATAGGACATATAGGTAGAGAATGTCGGGCTCAACAGGCCAAGGATTTTCGCAAAAACATGTAAATACAAACAGAAGTAAAAAACAAGATAGGTCTCACGGGAAAACGGTCGGTAGCTCCGTGTACGAAAGTGAATTGAACATGAATAAATTAGATCCAGTGCACGTTAAATTCAATAGCAAAGGTAAATCGTCACTCAACACAAGTTGTGAATGTAAAAATAAGTTCGATTTATTAAAAGAAGAAGAGTTAAGCGTTGAGGATAAAAAAATGAGCGAAACATATATAACAGTCCAATTAGTAAAAAATAAAGATGAATTAAGCGGATTGATGGACTGTCATTATACGATAAAAGGGACTTCTAAGCCAACGATAATTTTACATAGTAAAGAATTCGATTGGGAAGCTTTAATAGATTCAGGGAGCGAGAGAACGATTTTAAACAGTCGTAATTTTAATTACAAGGCGAGTCACGAGGACATAATAAAATCAAACGTAACTATTAAAGGCATAAACGGACGTTCCGAAGTAAAAGGTGAAGTAAAATTTGAACTAATGTCGAAATCACGTAAGCAAACAGTAAACGCTTTACTAATCAACAACAACAGCTTACCATATGATGTAATATTAGGAAGGGACGTGTTAACGAACGCGCAAATTGATTTTGATAAGAAAATATTAAAATTAGGTGAAGAAAAAATTCCGTTTATGGAAAAACGTAGAATAGCTACTAAAGAACTATTAAGCACAGATTGCTTAATATCAGAGCTGGTCCTTACTTCAAATAGGTCAAAACGAAGAACGTTGATAAGACAAATAAACGAACGAACAAACAACCGCAGTAGCATTGCGAAAGTAAGGTTTAAACCTCAACAAAAAGGGCAAACGGAGGTTATGAAATCCGAGGTAAAAACGAAGTCAAGGAATAAAAATAAAAAACGCGAGAAGAACGGAAATGTTCATATAAATAGCCAAGTCGTTGAGGCAAACAGCGTGCAAATATTGTATGGATTTGTCAAAAACAACGAAGCAGGAAGTTATATTATAGCTAAAAGAAGTTTCAATAGTGGTTTAGTGATAGCCGAAACACTAATAAAAATCGAAGACACAAAAAAAGAGGGAGATCAAGTGTCAATATGCCCAGTTTTCGTAATGAATCCGACGGATAGTGATATCATATTACGGGACAATATGATAGTTGGAAAACTCCAGACGTACGAAGAGCAAGTCGAAGTAAATATAGCGACTATATCGGAGTGTTTAAATAATAGGACTCATAAATCTAGGTTAGGAAACGTGTTGAGTGACGAAAAACCAAAGCCATTTGAACGAAGCTTTACCCCTGAACTAATTTATGAAAAGTCAAAGGTACATGCAGTTGGAACTAATGGAGAGCCATTAGTTACAACGCATGGCAACCGAGATATGAAGTGTAAAATATCACGTGACGGAAGCGCTGATAGAAGCCGTGACAGCACATTAAGTGCTGATGTAGAAAACAATTCTCAGACAGTGCCATCAGCACCGAGAAGGTTAGTTAATGCTGACATATCATGTGGAATGTCAGAGTATGAAGACAAAATGACGCAGTTACTAAATGACTTTAGAGACGTAATCACGATCAATGACGAAGAAATCGGGACTACTAGTATATGTAAACACACAATAATATTGAAAGATCCTAATATAGTGATAAACAAGATGTCGTACCGAATACCACATAAATTTCAAGAACAACTTGAAGAAGTCAATAAGTCAATGTTAAAGGAAGGAACTATAGAACCTTCAATGTCCGAGTACAACTTCCCGGTTATCGTTGTTCATAAAAAGAATGGGGAAATACGACCCGTAATAGATTTCAGATCATTAAATAAGTGTGTCAATATACAAGGATTTCCGTTACCTAGGGTTGACGACATGCTTGGATCTTTAGGTGGATCAAAGATATTTTCTAGTTTAGATCTGAGGAGTGCATTTCACCAGGTGGAACTCTCCGAGGAGTCTAAAAAGCTTACAGCATTTGCAGTAAATGGTAAAAAGTGGCAGTTTAAAAAGCTACCCTTCGGTTATGTCAATAGTCCAAAAGTATTTCAAGCAATAATGACAAAAGCGTTAAGTAATGTATTAGGGAAACTATGTTTCGTATTTATTGATGACATCCTAATTTTTAGTCGATCTTATGAACAACATTTAAATGATATTGGCCAAGTGCTAATGAATTTACGTGACGCTCATTTGAGGTTAAAATTAAAGAAGTGTGAATTCTTTAAACACGAAATTAATTTTCTTGGACATCGAGTCACTACTGAGGGCATCCGATGTATCCAAAACGAAAAACTTAGAGAAGCATCTAGACCAACAGATGTAAAACAACTTCAGCGATTTTTAGGGCTTGCGAATTATTTTCGTAAGTTCGTACCTAAATTTAGTCAGAAAGCCGACCCATTATATAGACTATTAAGGAAGGACACTAAATTTGACTGGACTGACGAATGTGAGACTAGCTTCATTAATCTCAAAAATATTTTGACATCAGATACGGTTTTAGCACATCCAAATTATTCCAGACCATTTTATTTATTTACTGACAGCTCAAATACCGGAGTTGGCGCAGCATTGCTACAACCAGATTCGACCAAAAGCAAAACATTAAGACCCATAGCATATTTCAGTAAATCATTAAATTCTACTCAAAAAAGGTACTCCACGACTAAACAAGAGTTTCTTGCAATACATCTAGCTTTAAAGGAATTTCAGTATCTATGTCTAGGATATCCTATTACCATTTTAACTGATCACAAACCTTTATGTGCATTTTTTGGTAATAAACTTCCATTAGACACGGCATTAGCCAGGTGGGCAATAGAGGCGAGCACATATGAATGTACCATCAAAAATTTTGAAGGTAAGAGAAATGTGGTAGCCGATACCCTTTGTAGATTAACTCCTTTAACGGAAGAAACAATAGATGATTGTGAACTTTTAACACCATCTAATGAAAGTTGTAATTCAATTGAAAATTATATAGCAACCACAAGATCGAGGGCTAAGCTAAATGTACCACAAATTATTAACGACAATGACAATGACTCAGAAACAGACTCAGAAAACGAACAAGAATCAGATACATCTAAATTGTATAAAATCAACAAAGAAAAACCATTTCTGAACTACATACCTAAACACGAAGACATAACATGGACTTTAAACAGACTAAAGACTGCACAGTCAAACGACTTTGCTTGTAAGGAAATAATGGATATATTACAGAAAAAACATTTAGAAACATAGATGAATTTTTCATATTAGACGGAATATTATATCGACATCGGAAAATAGATACTCGGGCAGCCAGTATTGTTAATTATGTTATACCAAATGAAATGATCAATTTAGTAATTAATTCAATACATTTTAACACCCATTGTGGTTTAGCTCATACGCTATTTCAATTTCGACTAAAATATTATCATTTTCAAGAAAGATCGGTCATAGAATCTTTTATTAAAAGATGTGACGTTTGCAAAAACCTTAAAGGAAGTCTAGATACACCAATTAAATTAATGTCTGCCCCAGTAGCTAATACACCATTTGAAACAGTTTCATTTGATTTTATTGGACCTTTTATAACAACTGACACGAACAACAAATATATTTTATCAATAACATGTATGTTGACAAGATATAACGAATTACACGCAGTAGCTGACAAATCAACTAACACAGTGATTGATTGTCTAAGTAAAACATTTAGTCGTTGTGGATATCCCAAAACGTTAATGTCGGATTGTGCGAAAGAATTCAAGTCTAACGCAATTAGAACTTTCAGTGAAATACATCAGATATACAAATGTGAGGTATTACCATATTCAGCATATTCCAATGGAATTTGTGAACGTAATAACCAGAGAATTAACAAATTATTAAGATTCTATGTAGCCACAGTAGATCACAATAATTGGGACATGTTTCTCGATATTGTCCAAAACACAATTAACAACCAATTAAATTTGACCTTGAAAGATACACCCTCATACGCTCTTTTTGGGAGGGATACATCTCCAAATATTCAAGCAGAAAATTTGGATAACATTTACAATTTAGATACATCAGAATCAATAGTCAAAATCAAGGCCAGACAAGCTCTATTTATTCAAGATCAGATAAGAGCTAACATAATTAATCAATCAAACAAACGCATAATTTACCACAATAAGACACGAAAAGACAAAATTATACAGATAGGTGATCGAGTATTAATTAGAAATCATCAAAAAACACATAAATTACAATTAAATTGGATAGGACCAGGTACAGTATTACAAGTGAAAAAAAACAAAGCTATAATTCAATTAGGACATCAAACGATAACGAGCAATATAAATTATCTAACTAAGTTGGAAAAATTCACAACAAATTAATTAAATAATTTCATTAACATCATTAAACAGGAAATCAAATTATGAGAAATTTGAATATAAACAAACATCATATAGCCCACAAAAGGAACACATAAAATGAAGTAACATGAGTAACATGTTACATTTACACGAACACGTGACATATAACACGGTTACATGCAAAGAGTCAGAGAAATGTTTACATTTTTTTTGCTTACGCGAGTCAAACAAACAGAGCATACAATTCATTGTTCAAACTACAATATTTCCTTTGCTCAGTAAGAGAATTATTGTATGTATTTAATTGTATGAATTTTAATTGTAATATTTGTATGTATTTAGTTTAAGTTGATGGGATGAATTATGAATTTTATTAATATAAAATTTCATATAATAATTTTAAGAGGATTAATTATTTTTGTTGTATGCATGTTAATTTTAAATTTTGTGTTTATATGTTGGGTAACGAATAAGATGAATTATATTCTGTAAACGTAGTAGTAAAATTGTTTGAATGAAAATTTGAAAAAAAAAATAATAATATATATATATATTCAAATTGAGGATGAAATACTGAAATAATTTAAAAGCAAAAATGATCAATTCAAAATGAGACTGAAATATGATAAAATACCTAAAAAATGAACAGGGGCCATGATCTAACGGTATCGTTTTGATTTCAGTGACCGTGAGGCGGTGAGGACACAGCTACCCACACAGCCAACAGCTCCTCAGCCATAAACAGCCAGTGACTGACTCTCAGCCACTCACAGCCGGTTGACACACAGAACTGTAATTCAAGGTCGTGAGAAGTAATCAGCTGGAGCGATGGGACAGTCTCAGAGCAACTTTGACCTGAACTCAGTAGTGGAGCTGATCCAGAAATCAACATCGATGAACAAGGCTCATTTGGAGCAAACCATTAAAAACATGGGGTCTACAAAGTACGACCTAATACCAGACTTGTTCAGCGACATTTTAGTGTTAATTCTAACACTACTGGTTGTGATGATTCTGGTATGTGGTTATAATCAGTCAAGAAAGATGAAGTCAGAAGAAGACATGAGGATGTACGAAAATAGGAATTTAAGGTCTAAAATGGCGACTGAGGCCTTCAATCAGATAAAGCGAAGCACCCCTTTAGATCAGGGGAACTAGGTGGAACAGTAAATGTTTTTAATGATCAGGCAGTTAATATACAGGCGACAACAGTTATAGTAATGCCTCAGGCAAAACGAAAGCCAAAAAGCGAAATTACCAAAACTAAACCTAACAGCATTTAAGATTTTTTTTCTCAAACTCAATTTGATCATTATTTTAATTTTTTTTTTTAATTTCAAGTTTGGGTAATTTTAAGTGAAAATTAATAATAATCGTTTTTTCAATTGAATTTAATTTTAAGTTTAATTTTTTTTTTCGGTGTTAATTTTAAGATTTAAATTCAAAGATCACAACTGTCTCAAAATTTGATAAAGATGATCAAAATTCATATAAATTCAATTACGAATATAAATTCATTAAAAGGTCATAAAATACGATATCATAACATATGATAAATTAAAATGAAAAATTACTTTTATCAATAAAAAAGGAAGTTTATTAAAATAAAACATAACTAAGTTCATTAAATATATTTCTTATAAATGAAAATTTTTTTTGATTATAAATTTTTTTTAAATGTAAATGCAGTAACAATTTGTGTAATGTATTGGAGTGATCAAAGGTCTCTGTTAATATTTAGACTAAAAATCTACATATTAGGAGGGAGGGGTGTGATCTCAAATAGATTAGGCAAGTTATTACGTTTATAAAATGAAAAAGTTGTTACATTTTGAACTGAGACATATTAGGTAGGAGTAACTTAGATTATTTTGAGAATAAATAAAAATATTGTTAAAGCAAAATTAAGATTGTATAGGTAAGATTAAAAACTTAAGAAAATTTGGTGAATGCACATTAGTATTACATATTTCTAGAACGAATTAAAACTCAAATTTTTCAATTTTCTAATAATTTATTTATTACCGGTTCGAGAAATTTCAAGAGATCCAATATACATGTTTCCACTAACAGCGTGAGCGTCTGAACATTGTTCAATATAGAGTAACAATGGGTAGACAAACCAGCTGGCAGTTTTGGAAAAATGTGAATTGTAACTTTGAAATTTTCGGAAGGGGGGAGCGATGTGGTAAAGCAAACACAGCAATTGTGTATGCATTACTATCATCACGAACCTATATGATTGTAAGTAAGTGACATTCAAGTCAGTTACCGATTCGCTCTCGTGAGCTACACACCTTATCTCCTGTTCGTAGTTATTTGAGACCTTAACTTGCGAGCGTTCTAGTGGAGATAATCTTTGTAATAACCTGTGCTTGACCAATGAATATAATCTCTTTAAGTGTTAATTACTTTACCATTATTACCCTTAAATACAGTTAAGCTTGGACCAGAGGCCTGAGGTCGGAACCATAGTGGCAAGGTGGTTCTAGGGCATGGTACCATGAGTATTTAGTAGAAAGAGATATATAAAGAGAAAGGAATCTGAAAATACTTTATAGAGTAGGATCCTAATCACTTAGAGCCCATACACTGAGACGTTATAGGGAAGTAAACTAACAGACGTCACACCCTAATCTTGAGACAACTTGCCCTAATCTTGAGACAACTGACCCTAATCTTGAGACAACTGACCCTAATCTTGAGACAACTGACCCTAATCTTGAGACAACTGACCCTAATCTTGAGACAACTGACCCTAATCTTGAGACAACTGACACTAATCTTGAGACAACTGACCCTAATCTTGAGACAACTGACCCTAATCTTGAGACAACTGACCCTAATCTTGAGACAACTGACCCTAATCTTGAGACAACTGACCCTAATCTTGAGACAACTGACCCTAATCTTGAGACAACTGACCCTAATCTTGAGACAACTGACCCTAATCTTGAGACAACTGACCCTAATCTTGAGACAACTGACCCTAATCTTGAGACAACTGACCCTAATCTTGAGACAATTGATCCTAATCTTGAGACAACTGATCCTAATCTTGAGACAACTGATCCTAATCTTGAGACAACTGATCCTAATCTTGAGACAACTGATCCTAATCTTGAGACAACTGATCCTAGCCTTGAGACTACTGATCCTAGCCTTGAGACTACTGATCCTAGCCTTGAGACTACTGATCCTAGCCTTGAGACTACTGATCCTAGCCTTGAGACTACTGATCCTAGCCTTGAAACTACTGATCCTAGCCTTGAGACTACTGATCCTAGCCTTGAGACTACTGATCCTAGCCTTGAGACTACTGATCCTAGCCTTGAGACTACTGATCCTAGCCTTGAGACTACTGATCCTAGCCTTGAGACTACTGATCCTAGCCTTGAGACTACTGATCCTAGCCTTGAGACTACTGATCCTAGCCTTGAGACTACTGATCCTAGCCTTGAGACTACTGATCCTAGCCTTGAGACTACTGATCCTAGCCTTGAGACTACTTATCCTAATTTTGAGACTACTGATCCTAATTTTGAGACTACTGATCCTAATTTTGAGACTACTGATCCTAATTTTGAGACTACTGATCCTAATTTTCAGACTACTGATCCTAATTTTCAGACTACAGATCCTAATTTTGAGACTACTGATCCTAATCTTGCAGCTATAGAACGTTTGTAAATATATAGTTTAAGGTAGAAATTTTGTTAGATAGAATGTTATAGATAAATATTAAGTTTTGTAGTTAGTTATATAGATTTTTTGTTCAAGTATTGTTCAAGTATACGTGTCAGGTACCTGAATAAAATATCCTCTTACTTGCTAATCATTTCCCTATAATCTATATTAATTAAACTATAGATGAAGCATCCATTTGAATAGTTAGTTTTTATTTTATTTAGCACAATATTTGTTTTTCAATAAATCTATTGGTTACATTTTCAATTATCATGTTTTCTGTTTTTTAGGTAATTATTTACTATAAACTGTTATTCCTCTATTTTTACCGTCTGTCATTTCTCCCTATAGTTCCTTGAGTTCATTTTCATTTTGGTTTCTGCAATATTGCCAGAGTGCGCTGGGTCGACACTGTTACCTGTGATATCAGAGTAGTCGACCCAGTGCATGGAGCTTAGTTTTACTTTCCCCCTCTTCCATGATGTCTTCTTTCTATTTTCTTGATGGAAAAATTCTTTGAAAATAGGATGCGAGAGTATACTGTAAAACCATTAGATAGTAGTTAAAATATATTACCATTGATTCCGCAGCAAATCTTGACTCACTATAGCTTATATAGTAGATTACTACCATCTTGACCCCAGGTGACATTTAACATTCCCACTATAAATTCACAGTTCTAATTTAGTCTTCTGAAAGTGTTCCATAGGATTCTTCTGACAGTGTTCCAAAGGATTCTTCTGACAGTGTTCCAAATGATTAATCTGTCAATGTTCCGAAGAAGTTTTCAGAGAATGTTCCAAAAGAGTCTTCAGAAGTTGTTCCAAAGGAGTCTTCAAGTAATGTTCCAAAGAAGTCTTCATGGAATGTTTCAATAGAGTCTTCAAGGAATGTTTCAATGGAGTCTTCAAGGAATGTTTCAATGGAGTCTTCAAGGAATGTTCCAATGAAGTCTTCATGGAATGTTCCAATGGAGTCTTCATGGAATGTTTCAATTGAGTCTTCATGGAATGTTTCAATGGAGTCTTCAAGGAATGTTCCAATGGAGTCTTCGGTGAATGTTCCAATGGAGTCTTCGGGGAATGTTCCAATGGAGTCTTCGGGGAATGTTCCAATGGAGTCTTCGGGGAATGTTCCAATGGAGTCTTCGGGGAATGTTCCAATTGAGTCTTCAGGGAATGTTCCAATGGAGTATTCAGGGAATGTTCCAGTGGAGTCTTCAGGGAATGTTCCAATTGAGTATTCAGGGAATGTTCCTATGGATTCTTCAAGGAATATTTCAATGGATTCTTCAAGGAATGTTCCAATGGAGTCTTCAGGGAATGTTCCAATGGAGTCTTCAGGGAATGTTCCAATGGAGTCTTCAAGGAATGTTCCAATGGAGTCTTCAAGGAATGTTCCAATGGAGTCTTCGGGGAATGTCCCAAAGGAGTCTTCGGGGAATGTCCCAATGGAGTCTTCAGGGAATGTTCCAAAGGGAATATTCTTGAAGATTCCATTGGAATATTCCTGGAATGTGTCAGAAAAGGAACATTCAGGGGACATTCCAGTGGAACATTCAGGGAACATTCCAATGGAACGTTCCTGGAATCTTCTGGGAAGGTTCAATGTTACCTGGGAAGTTGGTCATTTTTATTATGCAATTGCATTTGATCTATGGCAGGTGATTATTGATTTGTGTTAATTTTCAATCTTTTCAAATAGGGTAAAAGGGTTAAAAAGTGTTCTTATAGGACACGAGTTGGCTCGTTTTTGCCAACAAAGGTATTTTCATATTAAAAAATTAACCACAAAAAGGGGGAAAAATTACAAACTGCTTTCATTACCAGCTAGAACTAACACAAAAAAGGAATAGTCTGAGAAAGAAATGTTTTTAACAAAAAAAAAATTGTAGAAGAGGTTGAATACAATTCAAAAAACTAAAAAATATTGGAAACATAAAAATACGAACCCCACAAAAATCCTGAAAAAAGGGTTAACAGATAAAAACTGGGTGAAAAAAAAGATTGACAAAAGAGATATCCATATGTTTTTCTAAATATCAAGTCAATTTTATCCTTTTAATTCAGAAAAAGGAAAATAATATATAATCAGTCTTATTTGACAGGTAGTACCCCAGTTTTTTCAAATACCACCAGAACCGCTCCAACATTCTCTCCCATATGATACTAATAAAATTCCTAATTCTAATTTATTTCACCCTAACATTTTTACTTCAATTTAGAAACCATTTGGACCAAAATGTGTCTAGTTGAAATGAATGACTGATATGTAAAGGCCACAAGAAATTACCTAGTCTCTTCTCTTCAACCTCTTCTATCTCATTAAATATCCTTGCGGTTGTACGATGTTATTGCAATCAAGAAATGTAGATAAACCATATTTCTTCTCTTCCATCGTAATCAGGTATATAATTTATTTAATTTGAAGCCATTGAAGAGTTATATAGGCGGACACACCAATATTAATAATCTCAATGATTACTACTCTTCCTTTGATATATAATCATTTAATATGGTAAATTAAAGCTCATATACGTCATATACGAAACATTATACAATGAGTCTTTGCTGAAATTACCTTTTAAGATATTGTCGATGAAGAAAATAACGCTGATGCGAAAGATATTGAGCATGTAACATTGTACAGCCAAAGAAAAGCTATCCGTCATTTTTTTCAATCATTAAAATAGTAAAGCGTACAGTTAACTTAATAAAGGTCTGGTACACAAACAAAAAAAATTATATTTGAAAGTGATCAGAAAATAAGCATAATTGTTTTTTTTTAAGATCACGCAGTTAATCTTTTTTCTGATAGTACATCATAACAACGACTCTTTTTTCTGATAGTACATCATAACAACGACTCTTTTTTTTGATAGTACATCGTCACAGTGACCCTTTACTCTGATAGTGCATCACCACGGTGACTCTTTTATCTGATAGTACATCATCAGAGAGACATTTTTCTCCGATAGTACATTATCACAGTAACTCTTTTCTCTGATAGTAAATCATCACAGTGACTCTTTCCTCTGACAATACATCATCACAATGACTCTTTAATCTGATAGAACAGCATCATAGTGGCTCCTTTTTTCTGATACAACATCAATACCATGACTATTTTATCTGATAGTGCATCGTTACAGTAATTTTTTTTTTCTGATAGTACATCGTCCCAGTGACTCTTTCTCTGACATTACATCATCTAAACGAATCTTTTCTCTGACAGAACATCATCAAAATAACTATTTTCTCTGATAGTATATCATCATAGTTTTTTTTTCAAATAGTACATCATCACACGACTCTTTCCTCTGATAGTACATCATCACAGTGACTCCTTTTATATGATTGAACATCATAACAGTGACTCTTTTCTCTCATAGGACATAATCACAGTGACTCTTTTCTCCGACAGTACATCATCACAGTGACTCTTTTCTCTGAAAGTACATCATCACAGTGACTCATAACTCTGATATTATATCATCACAGTGACACTTTTCTCTGATAGTATATCATCACAGGAACTATTTTCTCTGATAGTACATCATCACAATGACACTCTCCTCTGATAGTACATTATCACAGAGGCACTTTTCTCTAATAGTACATCATCACAGTGATTCTTTTCTCTGATAGTACTTCATCACAGTGATTCTTTTATCTGATAGTACATCATCACTATTAAGAACTTTCTTGAATTATTTTTACTTTTTGCCTTTTTATGGTGTGAACATTTTTGTAAGCTTTAATAGGTACACGTTTCATTTGGTTTTAGAGTTATGGTAATTTTTAGAAGAATTTGGAGAAGGAAAACAATCTTTACTTTTTAATTCGTGTTTGATAATGGGTGCAAATGGAAATGGTACCTGCAAAGTACAAAAATACATAGAATTTCTAATAATAAATAACTCTATCAATAACAAATATATCACTTTTATATAAACAGTAATTATCTAATTTTGACACTATCAAGGCAAATCACAAACATTTTGGTCACATAATGAGGGTTAATTGAACTGCAGTGAACTTACCATGCGAGGAATTGAGGTCGGTAAACTTTTATTGGGTGAACTGTTCGGAAGTGGATTGAGGCCGGTGAACTTAACTGCAATCACAGAAACGTGGGTGCGTAAGGTAAGAAAAAAGTGAATGTTTTGTTACCAACAACCCTGGTTATGAAAATACAATAAAATATGTGACATAATTATTGTAGGAAAACAAAAATGGATATTGAGAGGATTATCTCTCATCTCTCTATGTATATGTTCCTGTAATTTAGTTGAAATTAAAAGAAGATTGAAAGAAGCACGACATTAGAAATGCATTAAAATGTCATCTTGTTTTATGTGGAATTCTTTGATTAGAAAATAACAACTATATTAGATTAGGAATTATTAATACTATTTTAAACTATTAGTAAATTATCAAGCTCAGTTACTCAGGGAAAAAACCAAAGGCTTATATAATGTTATTAAAATAAAAGGAATGAATCAATTTTAGTATACACTCTGCAATTATAACGTCTTTTTTCTGACTTTACGACTAGTTTTTTAGATCTATAAAAGCTACTTGTTGGTATTATTTTTACTACTTTCGTTAGACCTATAAATCCGGGCTCTAGTTATTACTATCACAACAATTTTAATAGTCACTATTCAAGTTAGCTAATAAATATTTCATTGGCAAGTGAGACGTGCTAGTATTTCCATCTCTTACTATAATGAATTTGACTATAATCTAATCGTGATTTACCATAAATTAGAGATGCATGAACTCTATGTTATTTAATATTACAATCACGATAAAGAAATAACGACGAAAATGTTTGAAATTGTGACATTATTCACCTTGTTGTACAATATTATACAATCTGCTGATTCTAAATTTTCTCAATTGGAAATTAGGAGCAGCTGTATAATTTGTTAAATAATATCTCAGTCTAATCAACAAGAGAAATTAAAATCCGGAAACTATACTAGGCAGTAAATTTATCAACAAAGATATTATACTACAGTAAGATACACTATTCTCGACAATTTCTATTTTCTCTGTCACCTGGTTTCAAAAGCGGAACTAGAATGGAAATATAGTAAGGACAATCGAGCTTTGTTATTTGCGTAACGCCATAACAGCAACACACTAAAATTATATTTAAGAACATTGAAGAACGTAACATTATGTATGAAAACAATTTATTTATTTCAATTATAAGAAACAGTGATGAATCTATTCATGTAATTCACACTGCTTAACCTTAATTTTCTATTTATGTGTGTTGTCTTGTTTGTGACAACAGCTCACAAAGCTTTACTCTTCAATACCTACCATACTAGGAATACCAATATTGGAAGGTGGCGACAATTGAGTGATTTGCGACGTGATATAATAAAGGAAACAAATTTAAAGAGAAAATTAGGGGATTAGTAGGTTGAATAATTTATTTAATATATATTTATTTATTATATTATGCCAATTAATATCTATTTTAACAAATTCACCTTCTTCAATTGTTTTAAATATTATTTCAGGTGTTTCTGTTATGACGTAACGTAAACAACACAACTCGATTGTACTTACTATATTTCAATTCTAGTTCCCGCTTTTGAAACCAGATGGCTCTTGAAACCAGAAATTGGCGAGAGAGGTGTATCTTATTGTAGTATAAGATCTTCGGTATCAATGCGCACAATCCAGCAAACTCAGTATTACCCCTCATTGAGAGGGAAATATAACCCTCATTAAGTGGGAAATGTTACCCCACATTGAGAGGGAAATGTTTCCCCTCATTGAGAGGGAAATGTTACCCCTCATTGAGAGGGGAATGTTACCCTCATTGAGAGGGAAATCTAACCTTCCATTGAAAGGATAATATAACCACTCATTGGGAGGGAAATGTTACCTTCCATTGAGATTGAATTGTCACCCCTCATTGAGAGGAAATTCTTACCCCTCATTGAGAGGAAATTGTTACCCCTTATTGAGAGGGAAATGTTACCCATCATTGTGAATGAAATTTTATCCCTCATTGTTAGGGAAATGTTACCACTCATGTTGAGGGACATGTTACCCTCAATTGAAAGGGAAATGTTACCCCTCACTTATTGAGGGTAATGAAGAAAAATGGCTCAATAAAAAAGCGTTATCTGGACTAAAATTAAATAAACATTTGTGCGAAGATATTAACTAAAAGCGTTTGTGTTCTACTTCAGCCTGTCTGTCTTATTCCCTCCTTCTTATTTTTCTTGTAAAACGTTTGTTCCAGTTTCGAGAAGATCTTAAAATGATAACCAAATCAAGTTTTGAAACTTCACACAGACTCAACTTAGAGAAACAAACTCGTCATTATATTATTTGAGATGGAGTTTTTCTGGTAAGTTTGGTAGTAAATAATTGAATAATTATCACAGTTGGTCATATTCTTTTAATTTCATTATGAATGTTTTTTGTGTAACATAGTAAATGATGTAAGTGAATTTGTGTAATGCAATAAATTAAATTTTACGAAACAAAATGAATGATTTAATTCGAAAAAGAATGGGATTTTACCCTTATTTGAAACGTAGCTATTTCTATTAATTATTACATTTTACGATGAAAAAAAAAGTAGTAAAATGATAAAATAAAACATGGACTTATATTATCTAACATTCGCTTCTCTGAGTTATTTATGCTGTGTTTTCGTCATAAGATTTATCCGAAATAACAATTGTTTCAATCTTTTGAACAGTCTTAGCCGCATTCATTCCTCCTATGTTCAATTCACAGTTTCTTGCGGACTAAATTCGTCAATGTCTGCTATGCTGTCAGTCCCTTGTAGCGATAGTTAACCAGAGTATTACCGTCTGGTAGTCAATTAACAAGCAGTAGAGAGTTTGCAGACGTGTTCTGGAGATGTTGTTTCGCCAAACTAATGACTGGAGAACACAAGAACTAACACAAATGTTGCTAAGAGATGTGACTGTTATTTGTGTGTTGATGTTAGGCAAGGGGATGTTTTTTTATGATTAGAGGTAAGTTCCCCCTCTAGCTCCACCGCTGAAATGTTCAATGCACAATAGATTCACCGCACGATAAATTTCAATTTAAGTTATATGTGTTGATATTCCTTAGAATTTAGTACATTAAATGGTAAGAATATAATTGGTAGTGAGCTTTTTCAATTACTATATACATTTTATGTACTATATACATTCTAAAACATTCTTATTATTTTCAATTAATTGTTTTGCGTTTTATTTACCACGTGGTGAATTGAGTTGTGGTGAATTATAAATTATAAATTAAGTGTTTTAAATTTTACAACAGTGAAGTAAAATATTTGTTAAAGTAAAACTTTGTTATAGGTTGGTAAGAGATGACTCTATTTGATTAGTTTATTGATTAGTCTACAAAATTATTATTATTGATAATTAATTTTTATTCTCCATTTCTCCTTATCAAATAAATAAATATTTCTCACCTTAGTAAAACTCACAAAGGAATAAAAATAAAATAATATACATATATCGTACCATTATAACCATTTCTATTACTCAATACTGCTTCCAATTGCTGCATTTCAACGTAATTCCAAAGGACTGTATTGTCATTCCCATTCCTAGTCCCAATGCATTCCCTCTCATTAGAATAATGCGATAGAAAGTAAGATTGGAATTGTCCAAAAGACTTCGTAGTTAAAAAAATGCATAAAATTGCACCTGATATGTGATTATCGGATTTTTTTAGATTATTATAGCAATAAATGTGAGTTAACATGATAGTATGCATGGAAAAGATAATTCACTAATTAAAATGTATAAGATGGATATTAAATTTAATTAGACAATCAAGATCCTATTTGTTTAATGTAAATATTTATTCAAGATAAATCCAATCATAATACCTGTTAGTGATTATTATCTTACATAAAATTATAAGATAGAGATCTGAAGAAAGGCAATTATTTATTCACTTTGAAAGATCAAGGAATTATAGAAATTATTCAATCTAAATTACATATTTCATCCATTTTTTGTTTAATGAACAATTGACAACGATATAGGTTAATTTTAATAGTTTATTTTTCTCTTTATATCATATTCAATATAATTATATATAATCCCATTTTATATTGGCAATTTTTATTTTCATGTTATTCTACTATGTTGTAATGACATGAATAACATTTTTTTAAATTGAAAGAGTAACTGAAATATATTATTTAGTAATCACTGTAGACTTACATTCAATATATCTGTAACAGTTTTTCAGATAGAATAATCTAGGTTTTGAGTAATAACGTTCATGCGGTATAACGAATTTATATATATGTATTTATATACAAATCACTCCACCATAAGTTGAATTTAATGTCAATTTGTATTTTATACAGGCAGTCCCGCTTTAAGTAGATCCCGCTTTTTTAAAGCGGAGTCGACCCTGAACTTATTAACATCAGTTGTACTGGAAAATTTCTTTCAAACAATTGTTTTTACATTGAAGGAATCATACAGAATATGGTATATTGTACTAGTGTACAATGCAAACGTTTTATGATTGTTGTTTTAAGATAGCGAAAAGATTAGAGTTGCAATGCTAAAATTGAACAGGGATCTCCCGCGCTTTAAGTTTCATTTCTAAGTTAGGCCCATACTATACTGGCAGTTGCACTGCCGCGGTGCTACTGCCCTGTTTACGCATCTTCAATTAATCACGGTTAAATGAATGAAAAAACAAAGTTGTATAGTATATTGGCGGTGCTACCGCCTTGGCAGTCTGCTTTGCTACGGCGCTAAGTGATGGTACCGCTTCTGTACGCGTTACCACCGCCGCAGTAGCACCGCTTTCAAAGTATACTGGGCAGTTTCACCGCGGCAGTCAAATTATAAGCACAAACACAGACCAGTTTAAAGTATAAGATATCCAAATACAACTAATATTTAAAAAAAATATGTATATATTTTTAATATTTAATTCTTAACATAAATTTTTAATTACATAATTTTCTATATACAAATATATTTATTTACATAAATTTTTATTTAGATACATATTTTTTATTTAGCTACATTTTTTAACATATATTTTTTAAATTATATATATTTTTTTCTTTTACTATTGATTCCCCAAAATTTTGAATCAACTTTCAATTTCTATTGATACCCCATCATTTATAACGGGGGAGGTACACTAGTTTTAAATATCTAGTGTACTTTCCTTATATCTCCTAATGCGAAAATTATATTTTTCTGTTGGTAAATATTCACATTCCTTCATTGTTTCAATATATTGATATATAATCTCGTATAGACCTAATTCGTTCTTGTATAATTTGAACATGTTCGGTTTTTTGTTGATCACAGTTCACGCCAAAAAACAAACATTCCGCTGCTCTAAAAGTTAGCTTTTTTTTAAAATTAGTTTTTATAAAAGCTTAAAGTTATCTTTTTATAAAAGCTAAAAATTAGCTACTTATAAATGATAAAAATTTATCTTTTTATAAAAAGTTAGCTTTCATAAAAGCTTAAAGTTAGCTTTTTATAAAAGTTTTAAGTTAGCTTTTTATAAACGCTAAAAGTTAGCTTTTTTTATTGCTCTAGAAATGAGCTTATAGAATAATTAAAACAATTCTTAATCTTATAGAGCGAAGAGCATACTTCAGATATTTTCAGTCAATATATACCTGTAACTGAATAGTGTTGTAAATTTATTCTTTTTAGAATAACAGCAGAATTCTTGCAACAGTAAACTAAAACTCAAATAGGTAATAGCAAATTACCTATTTGAAATAGCAAATTTAGAAGAATCATTCACTTGCATAGCCTATATCCCTAACATTTTCTTTTTAATAATCTGTAATGCCAATTGATGTTTAAAACACTGTATATACGTTAAGCAAAAAACACTGCAAAACGGATCTGGTTTGTTTTCACTGCCAAAATACTTTGCAAGCGGTGAGAACAAGGAAGTAACGCCGCGTTCTCACCGCCTAGTATACTTTGGATTTTAAGAAGCAGTAGCAAAGCAGAAGCACCGCGGCGGTGGAAATGCCAGTATAGTATGGGCTTTAATGTGAGTTATGATTTTTGACTTAAATCAGGATCTGCCTTTATATATATTTAAAAAAAGCTTCGGTAAAGGATATAATTAATTGATTGAAAATATTCCCACTGAATTTCCACTTATGAACAGGACTTCCATATCTTCGAGAGTGTTATTCAAGCTCAACCTTAAACTTGATAGCTCGATACTCTGGTCAACTTAAGATGGAGTAAAAATTACACTTAAATTAACTTTGATAAACAAAAATTAACACCTTGAAACCTGAAATACCTTCAACATCGAATTTAAGTAGCCCATTTGAAAATAATTTATCATTTGTAAACTATGATTACTTAAAATAACGGTTTAATAAGTATAACTTTTATTGGGGACTTCTCGTTAGTCTGACGCCCTATTAGTCCGACTCCTCATTGGTCCGACAACGCATTTGTTCTTTCTGTGTTATTTCTCATTTTATTTTTTGATTAAAATACAATTATTATTAAATATGTATACTCAAGTAATAGTAATCCAAAAAATATTATAATTTTTTCCCTTCATTTTTTTTTAAATTATATATCGCTCTCTCATTTAACTTTATTTCTGATATTAATTTGTTTGATGCAATCATTCATTCGATTTCATCATTCAATGTAGTTTGTCCTGTCCGCTAGTTTATTGTACTGTACACTCCATGATTTATTAAGGACCTCACGATATGCATATAATTGATAGTAAAACAGTAATAGAATAGTAATACAAAAGTGTGGGATTTATGGCGTTTTGAATTATGGGGTGTCGGACTAATGGGGTCTCGAACTAATGTTTCGTAGGACTAATGTGGCGTAGGACCAATGAACAGTAACCACATTGATTTAGATCAGGGAATTATTCAGTTACTTTAATAGCAAGGAGTTATTCTTTTGAATCACATTATTGTTGTTTACTGATGAACAAATAGCATGACCGGTTTCTACTGATTGATGTTCTGTTTGATTATCACAAAATACATAGCGTTAAAAATGTATTTAGAAACGAAGTTTTTAAAGATAATTGAATTGAGGAGAATGAATTTTCAAATACGCTATTTCAGTTTTTGTCTGTAGTATTCTATCAGCACTTCGATTGTATACC